>LYUA01000180.1:88229-100349 GCA_002093875.1 Calopteryx splendens
GACATTTCCATTCGAAACACGCCTTCTCGCAGAATCTACGCCCGCCTTCGGTTGGACGCAACGACGAAGGGATGAAGTGAGCGCCGCCGTTAGGTTACCTCCTCCTTGGCGGTTAGGCAATTACTCGTAACACTCCCTGCCATTTCGTTCTCCTCCCACGGCAAGGTTTGAAACACGAGACTGATTGCCTCGAATCGTAAAGGAGATCTCAAGAGTGGAATTATAAGGTGCATCATCTCGGCCGAGAAATTGAAGGTTTCGTAGTCGAAGTAGCGCTCGCGGAATGGTAGCACACGAGCCAAATAATGTATTTAGTGGTGACGGATAGAAAATATATTTTCGCTCAGACCAAGAGAAGCAAGTTTCATTCTCACGACAAAAAGAAATAACGATATGCTTCCTTTCTTAGCAGTAAAATGAGGAGTAAGATGGAGAGTGCACTAGTTTACTGCTCTGAGGAACTAGGTTTCATCTCTCCTCTATATGAAAATAAATTTTCAGCTGTTTCTGGTCCCTTGGAACGTGCTGAATAAGAAAAAATTGCGAGAGCAAACGAACGTACTTAGTTGAGAGTGAGACGGCTCCGGGAGTAAACAATGCTCCAGGCTCCCGCTCGCCTTCCAAATTCCCACCGCCTCCCTATTATTTTCCCAGCATTAGAGGCACTTATGGCTTTGGTCATGCATTCTTTCTCATCCCGTATTCCACGGTAAAAAACCTAATACAGGAATGGAACATTCTAATCAAGCTGATAAATATTTCCGTAGAAAAATTACTTTCGTGATTATGGTTACGGTTCAGTCAAAGCAGCATGAGATGCATTTTAGAAAGGATGATATGGAATAGAAAAAAATTCTGAGAGGTACTTTCAGCAACTGAAGGTCGAAATAAAGGTAGTTTAATTAATATGCAGCGGCAATAAAATAAATAAGGCCTTAATTCAGTTTAGCACCATTCAAATTTTTATTTGAAGGTCCTTGAAAGCAAAAAAAACAGATTAACGTATAAAACTACTGATTGCAGAAAAATATTTTGCCTTGTGAAAGTCAAAACAGATAAACTGATTAGCAAAATATAACTACGAAATTATATTGAAGAGCACCTAGTAAAATAAAAAAAACATTTATTAAGTAATTCCAAATATGGCATCAGTAATATTTTACTCCGACCATTGAGAGTGCCCTTTATTTATGCATTTTACAATATTTCGCGGAACAAACGCGACAGATTTATACGTTTCTCACTGCCATCGACTAACTCTCCAAAGCAAGCCAATTCATTTTATTTTCTAATTATATAGTATTAGAATACAGAACGAATTGACCGACTTTGTAGAGTTACTTTCACGTTTTATTTGCGAAATATTGTAAAATTAAATAGATGAAATTGAGGGATATGGATTCGAATCCCGGTCTAGGTAAATGATTTTTAAAACGTGGAACTATCGTAACTTTAAAAGCATGAAATCTTTGCCCCGACAGTCCATTTAGGAATGGGCAAAAGGGATTGTAATGAAAGAAGAGTCGAAGAAGCGTCGGTATATTAGTAATAAATAAAAAAATTACGAAGATTCTCCCCTAGGCATCATAACAAAAAAGGTCATTGAATAGAACAGTAACAATTCCTTCTGTCAAGCGCACTTCGCAATTCAATTGAATATTTTCCCGTCAGAGGTATTTCATTAGTTTCCGAGAGTTGCGCCACGACAATTTCCGTGTTTAGCAGTGCCTGGTGCTCGTTTTATTTGAATGTGCATTTCATTCTAAATTATTAGTGCATCGTCCACCTTATGCCCAGTTGGTTCTTTACGAACAGGCATTGGAGCAGCTTTCACGGTACACGGTAATGTAGAACTATCTTTTCATTCAAAAGTATTATATTTTCAACGTTGTTGGGGAAAATTTATCTCCGTTTCTCTGCATATTCAAGTCTCTCACATGTTTATTCATATTTCCCATGGCGATGCGCACATCTACCAGGAGCAGGAGCCTCCCGCTGACTCTCGGGTCGTGCTAGGCATCGCCACTGTCAGTTCCTCCGGGACTTTATTGAACCCCTTGTCGCACTAGCACCACCAAACTGCATCAAAAGTTAAAATATTTTCATTTAACACACAAGTTTGCATTTTTTCCCTCCACAGAGCATATATTCATGATGTTATTCTCTCTATCGTCAAACGAGTGATGTCGTTTAAAGAACCAATGACATAACTATATGAAATGCAAGTAGCTTAGACATATATGCTTCGCATTGAACAAATAAGGCAATTTTAGGCTAAATTTTCTATTCCTATTATAATTATGTATCTACATAACTTTCTCATCATTTAGATTATTTCGTCACTACTCCATGGACCCATGTACTGTCAGGAAACAAAAGGGGTTAAGCATTAGGTGAAATGGAAATCGGGCAATAGAAATAAATTGCAGGCATTTTTTTGAATGACTAGAACATACTGAAACGAGAAGAAAATGCCTATTGTAAACTTTAGAGATGCTTCAGAAAAGGTGAAAGGCTAAGCTAAAACTCAATACAGTGACGGAGATGTAAAAGCTGCTTCTCAAGACCGGGAATAACATTTAGTTCTTGCCAGAATTAAGCCAATCAGCATTAAACTCCTGCCTTCATTTTGAAAGAACAGATTCTCAAAAATTTACACAAGCCAGCTGTTATTAAACATAATTTCCTTGCTCTCTGCTGAGGGTTTTCAGTAATTGTGTTCGCATAATCCATCGTTCAAGAAGAGTTTGGAGAACATATAACTGGTTCCGTGAATCTCATTTTTCTCGAGAGATGTGACAAGCTGCCCTTTGAACCAAATCAAGAGAAAAAAAAGCAAGATCTCGACATTCGATTATGTTGGGTGATTTCTCATCATGATAGAAATCTCTGTGATTCCGCTCTTTCCATTCAGTTAGTTATTCGTTATATTCTTATGACACTACAACATGCGCATATTCAAGGGGTTTCGAGTTAGTAACTGAAGATTGTTTTGCGACACAGCACACAACTGGCTAAGCCAGTCGTCCACAAATCCTTTTTATGTAATTCCACCTAATGTTAGCAGAAATTACTCATTTTGATGAAATTCGTGTACATTCAAGTATTATTTAAAGAAATTTAGAAAAAATTTTTCGTATTGAATTCAGATAATTAGAATAACTCTATATATTATATTAATTAAAAAAACTCCTTTGAATAATGTGAATCTATCCATACTGATTTCGCGAGGAAAACATAAACTTTGGATAAAATTAGAGTTTTCATGGAGATGAGCATTGTGAAGCAACTGATTTAAACGTTACGTTCCCATTACTCCTTCTTTATATGCATGCTTCTTCCAAAAAGGTAATTTTAAAAATCCCATGCCCCGGGAACAATTTTTCTGCGAGTTTTACGCTTAGCATATCGATAACACTTGCCAGAAGAGGGAATAGCAAACGACCTCGAGGGTATTTGTTCAACGAGGGCTATTGGAAAGGGGTGTTTTGGAGATTTGCTGGTGTGGTTGGGACATCAAAAAAAATAAGAGGGCATCGCGGTGGTTGAAGAAATCCTTTTGAAATCGATGTATCCGAGTTTGAGTCCCGGTCTAGACGAATAATGTTTTTCACTGTGAAATTCCTCGTATTGGTAATTAGGGCGAAATAAGACGAAGAGGTAGAGAGAGATAAGATTGGAGAGAAATACGCATGGCAAGTTTTTTTTTCTTAGTAACCGAGAATGGAAGTCGTTAACCTCAGAATCGAAGTAGTCTACTCTTCCCCAAAGAGGCTCAGATTAATGTCCTTTCTCCTCCCACCTGATAGGCACCAGGTCGAGTCCCCTGATGGTATCATTGACAGAGCCTCATGTCGAAATACGACTAAAAAAAGCTGAGACCATTGGAGACTTAGTTCGGGTCCTCGATGAGGACAGGACGGATTTCCCTCAGGCACCTACTTTCGAAGGCAGGCATTGACTCCCTGTGTACGCCTGATGAGTGACTGCAGATGAGAGCACGGGCAATGAGTGAAAAAGGGGAGGCTTGCAAATCGTGCCCCCGCGATGTGGGAGCGAGATGGGAGCGGAACGTGGAATGAGGAGGTGAAACCATTTCTAGTGACCTCGCGGATCCCATCTCCGATAGCCGAAATACGATAACCACCCCCCTCGAGGGCAGAATTACTCGCGAGTCAGGGATGCACTTGCTCCTAATCAAAGAAATTGTTACCCGACTTAAGGGGAGGTATCTCGGATCTTCGGGTATTTTTTTTCCATTCTTCTTCATCCACTTTTTTTTATGAACTCCGGCGAAGGAGAGAGTTCCGGAAATTATTTCACTCCCGCGTGTGGCTGTGCCTTTTTCTCGAAAGTTATCCTTGAGAGATAGCGTTACATCCTGATGCTCAGGGAAACGCCAAAGGATACGCGATCAAGGCATATGGGCTCGGCTCTATGAAGACATAAACCTGGCGGAGGGGATTGTACCTTGACATGCCGGAGACGACGAAGATGTCACTTCCAGCATTTTCATAGACAAAGATTTCCAGTCAATAAAGATGCAGTCAGAGACAGAAATAACTCAAACGCGATTCAAACTATTTCTCTTAACAGTGAGTAAACACCATTTCATCACTTTTTTCGGTTAATTATCATGACCTTATGCAAATTTACGATTCATGATGCCTGTGTATTTTAAATTTCACAAAATAAATTAACGCATTGTCAAAAGATTAGTACAAATAATGAAACAGAGCGCGTAACACATGATGATAGCACAATATGTCATAAAATGCCATAAAAAGTAAAAAGAAAGGGTTTTAAAAGTAATATGGCAAATCGAACATGTGCAAGTATTAATGCGTATAGATACGACACTAAAATGAAAAACAACAATACGATGAGCCAAAATAATTATTCCCTATTAATAAATCCCTTTCGAATAATTAATTATCTTAGGACTAAAATACCAACATAATTCGTCATAAACGTCATTAACTCACATGTATTTTCTTTACTAGAACATATGTAGGTATGTACGAGAATTTCCCCTAATTCCCTATTCCATGATTCCGCAGGTTTTCTTTAAGCATAAACTACTCCTTTTTATTTTTTTGAAAAAAAGTATTCTAATACATAAATATGGGCCATCTTTAGTAAAATTGAACATAAATTTTCCATAATTTGTGAGGATAAAATAAACCGTCGCCAGTTATCTCTCAGCTAAAGCTAAAGTTCAGTAGACTATTTTCAGCTGAGGTTTTCAGCAATTTTCAGATTCAGTTTTTTCTTTGATTTGTAATGTTTCTTAACATTAGCCTTTTTGATTCTTTTAATGAAAGAAAAACGGAGTTCTCGGAAGTACTTTCTCTTTTCCAGTGTATCATAAATTAGGATAAATAAATTAGTCGAATATTTTTGCAATATTTTTTCACCCTGATATAAGACTGATTCATAAATATACGATTACAGCGAAATACTATCATTGAAATAGTGGTTATGCGTTCTGGAATCCGGGGATGCGTGAATTTATTGACTTTTATTTCAGCTTTTCTGTCTTCCTTATTGCTGTTTTTATAGGTCACTCTAGTATTTATTACGGTTATATCAAAGTTGCGTAGACAGTGGTGCTGTTCTTCATAGGAGGATTTTGTATGAAGTTTTATATCATAAGTAATATTACTACCTAACCCTTGACTATTGAAAGAGATGACGTCTTGGGTACTTTAGGCACTGATAAATATAAACGGCCAGAAGACACGATGCTTTTTCTCTAAATGCTGTTCTAAGAAACCTTTTTTTATTTCACCCAGGATAGATAGGTACTGGAAAAAAAATGGATTCCCACGGGAGAACTTTCACAGTACCTAATTTACAAATTTTATTTAAAATATTGTCCAGTTCCCTGCGCCAGTTACCCTAATGTTAAATTAAAGTGAATTACGTACAATGTATTCAACTTTCGAGAATATTTCAAGTGAGTGCTAAAACTTCTGTTCTCTTTTTTTTTTAGTTCCGGGTTCTGATAATATATGAGATGATGTAAACGCGTTCAATAGTGAAAGAGGATGCAGTACCAGAGTATGGAAAAGGTTATTTCAGTTGAATTTCAAATTTTGGTAAGGTGCACTATTGCAATCAGTTTAATTGACGATCAAAAGATAAAAATAAGGAATAATTAACAAAATAGTTGAAGTAAAATCTGTAATCTGCAAAAATTATAACCTTTCGGGACTGAAATAAATAAAAATTTGATATACAAGTGAGGGTAAGTGATATTTAATGTCGGAAAAAAGAGGAATAAAATATTTTAAAACTGCAAATATTGGTGGTTCGGTGGGGTAGGAAGGGAATATAGACGCGGCTATTTATATTTTCTCCACACAATCCCTGTTACTACCCATAAAACGATTTTTCTTTGAAGAAAAGTTCACCATCACGGGTGTTCGATCCAAGCTGTAAAGATTCGTGGTAGCTCCAAAATTCAGTGTGGTGCTTGGATATCATTGCGTGAAATTCAAAGAAAAGTGAAAGTGTTTTCTTTACCACTGCGTGATAAACGATAGCATGAGAGTTATTAAGATCTGTGATGGCTCCTCAGGAGAGCAGGAAGGTGTGGAAATAAAGTATTGATGATGAGGGTGCACATAAATATTTGCATCTCAGTGTTCAGTATTGTTTTCTGGGTTCGGAATTCGGGAAGTAAATTCCGGACAAACTTCGGGTATGAAGACACGCATTTCGGATGTTACTTTTACAAATTATTAAATAAATAAGTAATGCCTACTCATTTGGACACTACACTTGATTGTCTAGGAAATATATTTTTTCCGTGCCACTTCAATGGCGACAATATTTTTGCACACAAAAATATTTCTTCATCTTTTTACTTATTAGCAAAATATTCCTATTAGAGTAATAATAATGGAGACAGTGGCTTTATTTTCTCAATAATATGAACTCAATAAAATTTGGAAAAAAACAAGAGTTGAATGGCGCATTATTTTGTCACCGTTTCTAATTAGTACCACTTTGAGAGCAATGAGAGTTTTAATTTCCCTTAATCTTCTCTAAAAAAATTGAAAACGAATCATATTAATAATTTTCTCCAAACATGAACCTAAATATTTGGTCCATTTTCGTTGGTATCTATTGTGTTATCGATGCTACCTCGAACCCATTTGAACACAATTAAATTTTGACTTAAATTTCAGGCATTGAGTTATAAATAATGAAATATTACATCCATGAGATACCTAAGTAGATTAGTCAGTGGAGTATATCAAAGAAAGTCGTTACCTGAGATCTGTTGCATAAAACGTAAACCATAAGCCTTGTGCCTAGCATAAGTGTTAAGACGAAGACCATCTGTTGCATCACCCTCGCATAAATCTTGGCGAGCCATAACTTCTCCCCCACACGCGCGCTCCGTGGACCATTTCCCCCCCGTGCCCATTACGCCCACCGTCTGCTCCTCTCCTGCTGACTTATTTCCCAACCAGCGGCGAACTCAGAATAAAAGCACACACGCTCCCATACGCCTACAAATGAGTGGCCAAAGCGATGGGGGTGCTAATGTCTCCTTAACTCTTTGTACCACGTTTGGGTTTAAATATACATTTATTCATCGCTCCGCACATGCATGAATGCTCTCCAAATGCAAACTCGGGCACCTTCAGCGTCTTTGTTCCTTATTGTGAGGCATCTTGACCCACGAGTTTATCTAGGTTTCCCATCAGGACTGGTGAGTTATTCGGACCTCATATTTTAAATACTCCTGTACGTACCGACCACTCACCTTCGTAAGACGTAAAAAAAATGGTCCGCTAATGTTTAAACTAGTGACCAAAATGTAGCCAAACAAATTTCCGAATTGTGAATAATTTGGAATTGAACGAATTCAGAGTAGTCTGCTCTTTTGAAGTCTTAACGATGGTAATATACGGTGAGAGGAAAGAAAAACGGGATATTTCTGAGTCGAAGTCATTTTGCTTGAATCAGGAGAGAGGGCATTGTAGTAAAAATCATCCCACTTAATCACAGGTATAATAAAAAAAAATAGTATGAACGGTTTTGCTTCAAATATTTCAATGACAAATGTTTGTGTCGTTTGTGACGTGACACATGTGGAGCCCTCATCATCGTTTCAATGAATAGGTCCCAGTTTCGCTGAAAATTCAAATTATATCAGTTATACGAGTATTTACGCCACTGAACTGATCACCCGGAAGGCGGTAAGGTGGTACGACTTCAGAAAGTCATTAGAAAAAGTTTTGAAATAATATGCTCTTCCAACTGCAATTTATTTTTAAAATGTGTTACCCATCTTTACTTATTTATCTGAGAACATTATTACGTTGTTATGAATCATTATTAAGGCCATGGGATTGTTATTGCACTATCAAGGCCCATATAACTCATTTTTAGCGTTAATTTTTACGATATTTTCATTCACACCATTAATATTTGACCTAAAGGCCAAATTTCGATGCATAGAATATCAAAATGGAGTGCTTTAATTCAGTTAAAATGAGGTGTAAACTGCTTTACAATATGTTAGTTGTTAGCGTTGTAATGAAATGAATACCAAAAATCGTATCTGGAAAAGCCTAAGGTTTCTTTTACCCATATGAGAAAAAATCTGAGAACACAACTATAGCGGGAGCTGTAAAGTAGCCTTTGAATAAGAAAAGTTTTCAACCCAGTTTATGCTAAAGAAGAAAAAATATAAAAGTATTACCATGACACAAAATATTGTCCATCGAAAACATTTCCCGTTGCACCTTATATTGATAGCAGACCCGGTAAACAATTTGCAAGAAACATCTTTTTCTGCAAGTTTTGAAGTGTGTAAACGATTACTTTGGCCTTAATCCTGGTAATAAATTCACTGCAGTAAATATAGCTGAAACAATTAAAAAAATTATGGAGATTTAGATAAATTCAGTATAATATAAAAACAGTCATCATCGAATAAGTGCTGAGCTCGTAAAAATCCTCAAAGAAATCAGTGGATTATCGTGTCTCCTGTTTTAACATACATTGCAGGAGAAAAATGTAGACGAAGGATTTTGGAAATATCACTCCCAATTTTCTACTATTTCCCGGAAATCTAACAGTAATTTCTTTGATCTGTAAAACTTTTATATGCTAGGTGACGAAGGATCTGGAGCTTTCCCAGCGTATACTCATGATGGAGTCTCATCGGCACCTTCACTCGGTTAAATTCTGTATAGCTTCCGACGTTTCGTCAACTGGTCAACCGTGAAGAAACGTCGGCAGCTATGTATAATTTCAACCGGTGCGGATCCTGAGAAGAAAAGGATCATTTTAGGCTAGGTTTTTGGTCCATCAACGAATCAGATAAATTTTAACCAAAAAAAATCTTAACAATGAACGCCCTAATATCAATGTACAAGGGCCATTACAGTTTTAGAGATAAATCACATCACGTAAGGTTAACTACTGAGTTTCACCACCCACCAGGTAGGGTCCTGGTGTAATGACACATTTTATATTGATTAAACAAAAAGTGGGCTACAAAGCACCCTGATAGCTGACTGTATATGATCACAAAATTTTCATACATATTGTATATTTAACCGATGACATTTACTCGTGCATAGATGAAGGTGTAAATGACGTCGGAAGTATGCCTACATCAATGAAGTGGCGACTACACAAAAGCAACGGCTAATGTTATGTCCTACAGCGATATCATTTAAATTGAAAAACTAACTTTCCTTCATAAAAGCATTAACTAGATCATGGATTCATAAAAATGATTTCGGGAAACTAATTGAAATTTTACTTCCGAGACATTAAATTGTCAAATGCATAACATATTGCATAGTTTTCAATAGGTACTAAGTCTTGATCTTAACCTTAAGTCTTAATGTAGATTCAAATAAATTGCAATAAAATAAAATAGAAACTAGCCTGTTTTACGCTAAAACTATCTACAAGTAGATAGCTGTTATCCTATATGTAGAAACAGAATAATGAATGCATCATCGCAAAGTCACCAGATATTGGATTCAACAACTTGCACAATCATATTGGGCGGTATTGCCTTTCACTTTTTATGAACAAAAATCCAAAAGAAGTCTGATTTAAACTCTAAAAAAATCTTTCCTCCAAAATCCATTTTGAATTAAAGAACATTACTCAGTCATAGTTTTTACTAAATGTAGGTCCTCTTTTTGTCATGAAGTAAAGTAAACTATGCTCAAAATCTGCCAGTGTATTCGACCATTATTTAAATAAGACCTTAAAAACAATCTATATATTAGCGAATTGATAAATAATCACAAAATATACTAAGTGATTAATTTAGACAGGGAAGAGTAATCGAATCGAATATGATTCCTATTTCACCAAAATTAAAATGATCAACGAGCATAGCACGTAAAACGACAGAAGTACATACGACATATCGGTGACATAAAATTTTGCCCTCTTTGGTCTCATACAGGAGATATTTAACAGATCAATTTGCTTAAATAGCCATTATGATGGAAATAACAACCATGCAATGAAATTGAGGCCATGAAATAAGTATTTTGAAAGATGAAATCGAAAAACTACAGAGTGCACTGACTAAATTTACTGCACAAGGAGGGCCAAACCAAGGGTAATTGGGTAATAGTATGCTGTAACAATAGGTTGTCAACTAAAATGACCACTTAATATTTTTTCCTTGATGGTGCTTGTGGTGCCCTCGCTGGTATCCTAGCAAGTATTTGCATGAGATTACGTTTTTCAAAGCCCGAATCTAGTGGTGATTCACCATGATCAGAGGCAGGTATCACACCCGCGACCCTTGGATAAGCAGGCGAAAGCGTTACCATCGAACTAACCCCGGTGCTAAACCGAATCGCGTATGAATATTTCGTTCATTTATTGGCTAACATAATTTTCACTCGCTTTCGACCAAGTGATATACCTTCCCGAAGTACTTAGTGGACCTGCCACAGCATCACAGGAAAAGATATAGGCACTTGCACTTGTTGCAGTTGAAATATCTGCGCTGGACCATCCCTCCGTGCTTATTTTCTCCTCCCTCCCTGACTCACTCGCAGTTCCCTTACCCTTCTTTCCCTCCCTCTCCCCAAACGTTGATCATTCCCGTCCTGAGAGGAGCTGGCACATCAGATTCCGTGCGAGGCATCCGCCGGTCTCCGATGGGTCCCCCCCTTTCTTTTTGCCTCCCCCAGCATAAGCATCCACTCAAAGCCGAGGAATGCTCACGCTTGCTGCTTTACATTGTCCGTAATCCTCAAACACACGCGATTAGCATAACTTCCCCCGACCCCTCCCTGCTCCCTCAACTTCCCTCCATCGCGACACCAAGCCTTCGTATCACTTACACGTGGATTCTCTCTCTCTCGCTCAAGGATGCCGAGGGGTATCGTTCTTTATTTTTATAAAACACCATTTGAACTATCACGTTCCATATTCCACATTTCATTTCCATCTTTCAGAGGCGTAACTTCTGGAGCGATATCTTCAAAGAATTCTTTCCTCTTTACACTCAATGTGAATTTCACCTCATCCCCTTGATTCCCTCTGGAAAATGCAGTTGATGCGTCGTAAGACAGAATCCCGTGAGCTATTTTTCTTACATTTCATTAAGGCTTTCATTTTATCCTCCGTATCTGCGTTAGTTTTCCGTGTCGCGAACGTGTGAATAGCTTTGTAGAAATAAAAAGGACAGGCATCACATAGAGTCGAATTTTGAGGAGAATAAGCATTTTTACCTGTTAAATTTGACAAAGAATTTCTATCAAAAAGTAGAAATTATGCAATTATTGACATTTCAACGAATCACTTTTGATGCTATGTACGTTTTAGCCTTGCGAAATTAGTAGCCATTAATTTCATTGAATGACAAAACCCACGTGCATGACCACAAGTAAACTGGTTGCACAAAAAAAATTGTATTCCAAATACTTATTCGGCAGCTGTTTAAGCGTACTTATTTTAGTAACACAACGACACTCCGTAAAATAAAATTGAATATAAAAAAACCTCGCGGAATTTCTCTCACATTAATTAAGGTAAGTTTAAGGTGGGTTTCTGATGGACATTTGCTACTATAACCCATCCTTGATCTCCACACACCCCCTGCCAGCCTTC
>LYUA01000180.1:100370-112402 GCA_002093875.1 Calopteryx splendens
TCCTCCCTCTCCCTCGCCTACCCAACATTCTACCCTCTATCACATTCTTCAACGATCCATTCCCACTCAGTGCGCCCTACATCCACTTTTCCTGCCGTCATTGGATTCCTCCCAATAGCTTTCTCTCCTCCACCACCATGCGTAAAACCCCTTCGTTCGTTTTCCTTTCCGTTATTTCACCTTACACAAGTCATTTTTCTTCTACACGAAAAAGTTGAAAAAGAGTCTAGATAGGCTTGAAATAAATTGAGTCAATTTTTACCAAGATTTTGTTCCTTATTTACAGATATTTATGGAGTATTTATTCTACTGTAGTCCGCTAAAAATCTACTCTTTCTCCAATATTTAGAGGAATACAACATTTAGGTTTAACAGATAAGCGAGTCGATTTAGAGAAAAGCAAAGTGTTTTAAGGTCAAGATGCAGAGCATGCACTGCAGTCTTCCACGGAAGATGAACTTAGGTACAATTGGATAAATATAGAATGGTAGAGATTTAAATTTAACGGTTAGGGTCAGCAAACTCTTTTGAAACTCGGGGCTGATGGTCAAAATGTACTTGACTAAGAAAATAAGTTGCTGAAAAACTCAATATCATATTTGATGATTCACTTTATTCGAAGTTTTTATGAATCATTTCTATATAAACGATAGTACCCTGCCACACACCTTAGTGGTGGCTTGCAGGGTATTATGTTATTATAGTGAAATATAAATAAAAAATTGAATGAATTCTCCAATCTTTATTAGAAATTGGGGTATAAGATTAAAGAACCCCTCACTGACAGCTTTTATGATTGATGTGGATACATATTTTCGAACTTTGAACTCTAATGCACCCTTGATTCCATTTTGCTCAATTAATTTAACCATGATTTACAGAAACTCAATCAGCTGAAAAGGGACGACTAAATTTGTGATAAGACGTTAATTTTCCATTAGCACGTGCTGGGATAATCTCTCCCTATCCGTAGCGGGGCAGGAGGGAGGGTTGATGAATTAACTCAGAACAGAGGGCGGAAGAACGTCAGCATCCGTCGTCGAAAAACATGTAAACACGCCGTTAAAATCGTATGATAATCAATTCACGTTAGGAACGGCGATTAGAAGGACTTCCCTAACAATTCGAGACCTCGAGAGGAGCGTGGTGGATTCAACGTAAAGAAGACTGCTTAGGTACATGCGAGCTTAAGCTGCTGCGCTAAATGGTAGTTGGTGTTTGCGGCGGGGGGAGGGGGAGGAGTGACGGCTGCTATCCGACATCCTTGCTGATATTTATATTCTCTTCAGTTAGTCTTTGTCAAAAGATATCTAAGATATTTCTTCTGAGGCTCTTTTTCACTTGGCTCAATTCTGACGCATCCCTTTGCCTTCAGCATGTACGTACTTGTTTCTTTCTGTGGGCACTCTCTTAAGATGCCCCCCCCTCTTCCCTCATCATCCTCATTCTCATCTCATTCCTCATCTCCCCTCTCCTCTCCCTTTTTTCTGCTCAAACCAACCCCTCCCCCGCTTCACTTCAACGCCTATTCTTTCCCTCCCCTCCCCCCCATAGGCACGCTCTGCATCGCTCCTCTCACTTCCTCTGCCCTCTTCTAACCCCGCCATATCCATCTTCTTCTCAGTCTCCCACTGACAAGTATCATCCGTAATCCTTTGTGCTTCCGCGTTATCTTCCAAAGTCACCAGCTAGCGTCTCATCTACCATTAAGACGCAGATAGAGAGTCTTCCTGCATGAATCTAGTATGCTGGGATAAAGAGCGCTACGGAAGCCGCGGCCAAGCATTAGTGCGTCCCGTTGGTCAGGGTTTCCGAAAATAACATGGTGGATTTTTGACTAACCTGCTCTCTAATAATAGGAAAAGTTCGGATTCACGCGGCAGAATCCTGAAGGATTTTATTTCGTCGCAGTAACAAAGGAGGGCATTAAATTATTTGGAGATTTATATGAACTTCATGAGGAAAGCAGGTGAATTTCCATTTAAAATTAAAATTCCTAAATAGATCTTGAAACTGCCACCAAAAAATATGAGTACTCATAAAATTCTTCCAAGCTACCATGCATCAACAACAGTAATTTTAATCTTCGATTTCCCGATTTGGTTTTACCCACCTCTTCATAACTGAAGAGAGAAGTTTTCTTTTACAAATTAACGATTGATAAATTTATTAAAAACTTTAGACTTAAAGAACAGATCCGTTATACATTTAACAAATCGAGAATGAGGCATAAATTATCACAGAGGATAATGAAATGGCTAATTGTCAAAAATCATTACCGCCGATTATTCACATATTATAATGGAAACTTTCAACTGAATATCTGCATAAAAATGTCGAAAAATGGTTCATAATTCATAGGGCTCATACAGTTCAAATCGACACTCAACTTCAAGCGAGAAATTAAACATTCCTTCCACAACTATGTTCAGCTGATTATATTTACCATCGTTAAGAAGTTTGCAAATATGTTAATCCTTAAATTATAAGCGGAATACCTCGAATGCTTTCTCATAGGTTCTTATCATTTATATACAATACAATAGCAGAATGTCACATAGTATTTATTCGTGTTTTGATCATGGGCTGTAACGCACTTGTCTCTCTCAAAATGGATTTCAAACTGACTGCCGCACGAATCATAATCACCCTTCCCACTCGTACTTACGGCGGATTGGTAATGAAAAAAACTTTAAACATGAAGGAAGTTCAAAGGTATGAGGAGAAACTTGTCACTATGACCCACATATTTACCATCAAACGTCTAATATGTGGCAACAAAGTACGCGCGGATTCTGAGGCTAAGTTATTCAAATTGTCGTGCATTAAGATGATGAATGTAGCCGTGAATCATTTGTGAAATACAACGCTGACTTCAGGAAGACATGGCGTTTCGAATTGGCAAATTATGCTGGATACTCGGGAGTGGACGGAGAGCGGCCCATAGGCACGCGCTTAATAAGTTGGAAGGAGACATTGCCACCACCATGGGCCGCAAACCCGTGACCAATTTACTTGATGCTACCTCGTACAGAGACATTTGCCCTATTAGTTAGAGCTCTAGAAATATTGTGGCCCTTATGTTATCAAGGCGTAGGCATTCGAGTCACGGAAAAGTGTAAAGCGGCAACGGCAATGTAGTTTTATACTGATTCACTTGATAGAAGAGTGATGCAAAATGATTTCAGGTAGAGGTAGTCGAGTAGTAACACACAGGTACTTGGAAATACAAAACTCGAGACAGAACTCCGCCGTTAATAGTAGGTGAGGCACTAGTAGGAAGTAGTATAATTGCCTCCTCTTCTTCATACTCGAGGAAGAACAACAATAATAATTAAAGAATCGTGCCAGAAGGAAATGCCTGATATGGTTAACTCCCTAATGATTTCAAGGGGCGAAAATATGAACTTGTGCTTGTGAAGTGTTGGGGTACATTACTGATACTCTGCTTTTGGCGATAAATCCACACTCATTCTGATTTCACCCCATCCTTTAGAAAGCAGAGAGTCGAGAAATATGTTACTAGCAGATGAATGCACTTCTCAACATTATTTTCGACCGAAGCAAGAGGAATAACTAGAAACACACCCACACATTTTCTAATACGGTATAACCAATTCAATTCTATTACGTCTGACAGTAAAATTGTATTTTCTTCCAGTAATAAAACCTATACCTCCAAACCTATGTACAGTTCTCACTGACCATCGCTAAACTTATGTTATACATCCGTGAAAGAGGTTCACGTTTCTAGGATGTCATCTGCTACATTAGAGCACTTCACTCACTTTGACAGTAAGAAAAAAATCCAAACCACAGTTATCAACCCGAAGGTCGGTTTGGAAGGTGAGGGTAAAGCTCACCCAGTACTAAACCCAACGGCGTGTAAAATTCACACATCAGGGTGGGGTGGCCAGTTCCTTTCCCTGTACCACCTGCGGTTTCTCAGGATGTCCTGGTATCCGAAAAATCACACAGCTTGAGCGAAACTGAGGATGTCTAGAGGCGTCACCCGGAATCGAACCCGGTCCCTCCGGTCAGTAGCCCATTGATCTATCTACCACGTCACTTTACAGTAAGAGAGGTCTCTTAATTAGCTCACAACAACAACGATGATCGGTCGGCAGGAGAGGTCCTTAGTTCGTGCCTTAAATATTTTATTGGGTCAAGACAATAGGCACTTTAAGTGGCCCAACATTTATCTCTCTGTGCCAGTTTGGAAAAGTTACAGAAAAGAAAGATATGCTATGTAAATGGTGAGGTTAGTAATTGACCTATATCAAAACAGGCACAGTAACGAAAAAGGGAAACATGAGAGAAGATTTTATAATGACAGCGTACTCAGTAAAACTGAAATCAATTAAAAATAAGAAAACTAACCTAGTAAGAGCTAGATACGAACAAAAAAGAAGGAAGAGGTTATGGAAGAAAATAAACTGACCATCGAAAAATGGGCAGATGAAAGGATACTTAAATTTGGGAAAGAAGATTTAATAGTAAAATTCATAAACATATGATGAAATTAAAAATAAGTTTAAATTACCAATAATCATAATATTAGAATTATATTATGGCAGTAACATACCTATAAGATATTTTTATCAAACTTATATATATGAAATGCAAAATCTGCTGAAATTAGTAATATGCAATAAGGTGTTAAAAGTGACACATCAACAAAGGTCACTATTTTTATGATGAGACAACTCTTTGAGAATTTTCATGAGCTTAATATTAATATTTACTGTCTGTAGCTTTAATGTCTCAGCTCTTGAACTGCATTGGGTAGAGAAAATAGGCGGAAATATTGGCTATTCTTAAAAAAATAGAAATAAATAATTTTTATGTGTAAGGAAAAAAAGATAAGTGAAACTTCTCAAATTTGCAATGAGAGTGAGTGAGTGAATTAAGTGTTAAATTAGGGAGTTAATAAATTCAGTACCCAAAGAGTTAATATAGGCAGTTAAGGTTGAAGTATATAGTGAAGGAGTAAATTCTCTATCAATATAGTACGGCTGTTTAATCGAGTGCTAGAAGCTCCATACAGAAATAGAGACATGAGGTGAAATTAGGCTAAAAATTCTTTCTAAATATGAGTATATATGCCTATGAAATCGACATTAAAGGAAGTAGTGAAAAATCGATTGGAGAAAATACTATGAATTAGAAAGAGAGGCCTTATTCAGTCAGATAGCCAGAAAGAGTTGAAAAAAACAAAGGTAAGGTTTATCAAAAGGTCATCACAGTAATTAACTTGAAGGTCAGTATGGTAGATAAGGCTAGAGCTCACCCAGTACTAAGCCCAATGGCTTGTGGCAATGCATGCCCAATGGCAAGGCATGTGAAATTCACACATTAGGGGAAGGGGATCAGTTCCTTTCCCTGTACCTCCTGTGATTTCCTAGGTTAACCTGGTACCCGAAAAATGGTACACAGCTGGGTGAAGCTGAGAGTACCAAGAGGACCCAGAGTCGAACCCGGGCCCTCCGGTCAGAAGCCAAACGCTCTAACCACTGGACTACCATGCCTCATTTTCAAAATGGAAAATTAAAAAAAAAAAACAAATAAAAGCACAAAAGCTAAATAACAAGTAATACTAAAACTTGAGTCCCTCTATGTGTCAACCTCGACCGGTGATAATGCCATTTCAGTTGAAATAGTATATTATCTTCAAGGAACAGTTATCTATATCCACTCAAGAAGTTATTAAGATCTAATGTGAATCACGCAAAATGCAGTCCAAACTCAAAATTTATGACACACTGGTAACGCATTTAAATTGTGACGGATGAATGAGAAATATGGACTCTAACATGGAAACACAAAAACCCTGGAAATTGTAGAAATTAAAACACTAAGTGGAATATTTGAAACAGCTCAGAACGTGCCGAATCGGGTAGCTCGGTGTGATCGCCGAACGTACCGAGGATCGTGGGTTTGAATCCCGCGTGGGATATGGATGGTGTGCAGTCACGGGACTTTCTCACTCGAAAACGAGACGAGACTCGAGATGGGACCCAGACGTACCCTCTGCCAATACACTGTTGAAAGCCTTGTTGCTGGAAGTACGGAAAATCTACATATTAAAGTTTTTTTTACAGCGTGAAAAGTTCTCCAAGGCAGTAAGATTATGAGTGTAAATAATAGCCACAGAATAATAAAACTTAGATGAAGAGGTTTTGGTGATTTTTCTCATGTATCTTTTTGAATGGGAAACATATGGAGCCAAGAGTCAACGCACCGAATGCATACCTATCGTGAGCGGAACGTCACACGAACAAATCCAGGTATCTCAAACCTGGAAGAAATATACGAAACTTTTATTTCAATCCTCAAGAGGTGAAGGAGGAAGTCATATCTTGATTTTAAATAACCATAAATTCGTTCCGTGGAATATTGAAAAATAAAACTCACCCTTAAATTGGTAAAATTTGGAGAAACGTTTAGATTCATTACATTTTCGTTGAACTCGGGCCAAACACGGCGGCAGGGACGTATTCATCTTTATTTGAGAAGAACATTCTCTGTTAACTCTATTTATGTCACTCTGACAGGGTACTTAACCTCTTTATATAAATGTTGGTGAGTAGTTGTCGTCTACTTAACGTTACTTGTGAATATAAGCATACCGTGTATGCTTTTATACCTTTCTTGATTGATTATAAATTAAAACATTGATGTATTCTAAATTAATTGAAATAATTTTCTAGATTTGCAGGGCAAATCTAACTTTGGTCTAACAGTAGATCAATGGCATTAATAAGATTTGGCGTAACTTGTTTCCGATTTTATTGAAACGAAAAATGAAAATGATAGAGCCCGTTGGACTTCCTCTAAACGAGAAATGAAGTAAAAAGCGTCATTTGGGAAATTGAGAGGAGAACCGGGAGTCTCATCCGAGACGAGAATGGACCTCACGAGATGAGAGACGACACTGGACGAGAGTGGGGAAAACGAGAACGACAGACGCAAGTCTAGTCTCATCTCGCGCAACACAAATCGCATCAAGCGGCTATGGATTTTCTTTGCTTAAGTTTATGGTGGTAAGTGACTGTCGTCTTTGGACGAACCTCAAAATTCAATTACGAGTGCTGTTAAAAAAAATAGTTAAAAAATAAAATTTACGGATTTAACAGTCAAAGGAGTTAACGATTACGAAGGGCTACATACTTAAGTAAAAAATAGTTAAACAATTCTCCATTTCTACTCTCACAAGTACTTCCTAATTTCTGTTTTATCATACCGCAGAGAATTCGATCGATGGTTGTGTCATACAATAAGCGTGGAGGATACAAGGATGACAAATGACATTTTCGAATGGATACCCGATAGAATGGGCTCGGAGGAAGATCCAGGGAAAAATGAAGAGATGAATTCGCAGAGGATTTACGAAGAATGGGTGTAACGAATGGATTTAGCAAGAGAGATGAGAATTGATGAAGAGGTCAAAGCCCACGAAGAATTGTGGGTCCCAAGGTAGAAGAAGTCTGTGTATTTCCGTTATTATATTCCATAAATTTATTCCATATCTTTGCACCTTATATAAAGTTTGATTGATGACTTAATAGAATGTTTTTTTAGCTCCTGAGAAAATCACGCCAAACTCCTTGTTATTTTCCCCTGAATTTAGAGTATTCTGTAAGAAGGGCCATCTGTGTTTCAATTTACCAGTTTTATTTTCGGCCAAGCTGATTGCTGGATATCAAGTTGCGGCGGTTGAGAAAATTTACATTACAAGCAAGGTGCTAAAGGACTTTCAGGTCAAGTAGTTAAGTGAATTATTAATCAAGTAGTCAAGTAGTTAAGTGATTTGATTTCGGTCAAATCTACGGCCTCGTTTTTTACAAATATTAAAGTAATCATTAAAATGTCCCCACCACTACCAAACCATGGGATCTTCTTAGATTCGTTCTGGATAGAAAAAAAACATATTTTCGAAAATATTAATACATGAATTGTGAAGGAATTAAATCTAAATGCTTAATACAACTCTTTGGTTTTCTCACGTAGCACGTAATTTAAACTATCAGCAATCCGCCAATCCCCACGAAAGCGTCGATTGCACTATTGTTTTAGGCTGTGAACATTTTTAATAAATACATAGGCACCCACGTTTTGAAATGGATAGCAGATTTAAAATTTTGATAAAATTTTCCAGAAAATTTGCATTTTTAAAACTTGCAAAAATAATGAATTTCTTAAACTTTAATTCTGAAAATAAATCTAGTAAAAATGAAAGTATAACTACATAAGATAAAATGAAATTCACAAGTAATAAGTGAATTATATTTTAATAACACATACAACTTATATTTATATTAATTTTATGAATTCCAGAGTCTTTATAACTACACAATCATACAAATTAAAATAGTAATTACACCCAACAAAGCGGCAAAACAGGAAAATAAATCGCATTCATGCAAATATTTTCACGGTCAGTAATTCATGCTTATCGCAAACCTCACCAAAATTATTGATTAGTTTTACAATTTTTGCACAAGAAAAATTATGTCTAACGAGGTAGTTAACCAAATTATAATTACTGATTGTTGGTTCAAATATTTCTGAAGTTTTTGCATCTTTGTAGATAAAAATCAGAAGAATAGATACATCAAGTGCTGAGTTAAGGGAAGCTCTGAAGACTTAGCGCTGTTCAAACCAACTGCCCCTTGCCCGTTATAAATTCGGAATGCTTTGTGACCCAATATCTAAGGCTCTCTCGCGATTCTACTCAGAATAAAAAAACAGTTGGCAGCACAGATCCTTACTCCAGATAGTGTTTCAGTCTAAGACCGGCGGGTTACCACGCGATCGTGTTCCTCGACTAGATAACCTCTCTCCATTGGATGTATCATTTATTTTTACAATTATTAATGAAAGTAGCTCAATAAATAAAAGCGTTTAAATTAATGAAGTACTAAGTATCTATGGAATACAATCTATAGTTAGTGATTTATTTTTTCAATTTTATAACAGCTAAAAGTTTCTTTTTAGTCTAAACTTTAAACATAAAACTTTGATAAGATATTCAAAGTAAACCGACAGGTCAAAAAGTCGGTTATTTTTAAGTACGTAATCAAGCATGGCATCAAAGCGCGTCAGAGATTCAGCCGATAAAATTATTTGACTACGTAAAGGCACCAATTAGCTTTTATACCACAAAAAAACGCACAGAACCATTGAATATAATTGAGAAAATATTCCCAAGCTAATTTTTCATGGATTTGTAAAGAAAAGATGCAGAATTATGGTGGTTAACGCCTATTAAGAGGCATTTATTTCAGCGGAATGGCTTAGGTATTTGTATCTAGGAATTAAATAATATATCTAGGAAGACTATTAGGATATTTAGGGAAGATTGGGATATGCCATATAAAAATAGCGAAGGTGGATCTACTGTAAGAATAATGCAAGATGAGCCAAAGAGGTTCTGCGTCCGACTTTAATAATAACGATGGAGGGAGAAGGACGATCATTGAGTCTATAAAATCCACAAGGATATTTGACAATAACCTCGTTAACAATGCGGAAGAGCGTAAAGACAGCGTACTTGAATAAAACTTTCATCACTGTCTGGCGTTTCAAGTAATTTTACCTGCACAATGAAGATTAAATATTCCATATTAGGGGATTCCAACCGACTTCAGAGCAAAGGCAAAGGAGATGAAAAGTCATTTACGAGCAAGGCAGACTCTCGTCGTGAAAAGGATGAACACAAAACATAAGGATCATCGCAAGAGAGATTTATTTTTAAGTGCAATCAATCACCCGGAAAATTGCGTCCACCGATCTAAAAATGACAAGAGTCGGCATTAAGCCTGGCCTGGCCACAGCAATCTCGGTTGAATGTAGCCTTTAAAAAACTCTGATATAATATTCGGGATAGAAGCCAAAGGGAAATACGCGCCGTTCATCGGGTTAGTAGGTACTGCGTGACATACCCTTCAGTTCTGCCGTCGCGATAGCGATGCCGAAGGCGGAGCACTGGATGACGGTTGAAAGCGCAGTTAAAAGTAGGGATGAAGTGAGGATTCTTTCGAAAGCGCATATTTGCATTTATGAGCAGCACACGTCCCTCTCCGCACCTACCGCAATAATTTTTCCTTTTGATAGTGCTTGCGCATATCCGCGTCTAAAGGCGAGAGAGCAAACGATTCTTCTGGAATACGGTCAGTTACTTCAACTCGGCACCGTGTTACATCACACTGAAATATTTCATGCCGGCAAATAATGAATACAAATTACGAGTAGTCATTAGCAAGTTACGACATTCATGAGGAGGGTTGAAGTAATTTCATGCCTTGGAAACCGTACAAAATGATTTATTTTGTTCAAATGATAAACATTTTTAACTCAATAGTCTAAATTGGCGAACATATGTGATTGTAATCTCACCGAGTTAAGGGAAGAGATGCCAAATTTTCATTATGCGGCTTATGATTTTGTATTTTAAGAAAGTAATACTTCTCATTCCCTTTTGGAACTTCATGTGGAACGGAATGTCACCCAACAAATTATATACTCTCCTCAGTTGAATGCATGTTAATAAATAAATGTTACACTTGGAACATATATCTCAGAATGAATATGCCAGTCTCCTCACGAAACATTTCTGGCATACTTACCAAATAGATACTATGAAAGATAAGAAGTTTATTTCATTATATGAAACTTGTTAGCTATAAATTGTTAAATGTCAAATCAGGGTGTTAAAAAAAGATAATAATAATATTTTATAGTCATTTAATATGCCAAAAAATGCAATGATTTGGCTTTATAATGCCAATGAGTTGTTAGGACGGCCGCTCACAGTGCAATTAGACATTGGCTATTCCTAGCGATTATGGGTTGATACCTATTTCTTTAATCACCTTCATCAGAATGTGAAGATTGTTTTCCACAGCATTTTAAAGGATCAACCCCCATTTAATTTTAGTTCTTTATTTTTACTGCTGCATTATGCCTACCTTTAAAAGCCAGATAAATTAGTTTTCACGATAATATGGGGAAATGCTAGTGATAAAGTTAAGGAATGTACTTCACGCTAATGCCATTAGCCTCGTACTGTTTTCTGCCATAGGAGGTATATTAAAAATAAATCTGCTGACGAACCAAAAATCATGATCTGATAGCCATCCCTTGTGGAATTGCCAGCGTAATAAAGAAATGCCAGATCTGGAATGTTCATACTTACCCCCCATGGCTACGCTGCTTAGGATTTATTCGAGCACAAGCTAGAAGCTCGGCAATGATAAAATGACCTCAGCAAAGGAGAAACTCAGCGGGCAGTAATCGACCCGGCTCCTATCTGGCATTAGCAATTCATTCCAGAAATCAGAGCTCTGTGTTGAAAAATGATTACTTTTTATGGCGCAACCAATCTTTAATATTCAACGTTTTTTGGTTTTAATGGGACCATTGTTGATGCTAATCAATCTCTTAACAGTGGAAAAATAATCTCCTTCTTCCTTCAATCTGCAAGATCATGAGGACCATAACGATTTCCATCTCCGTAAACATCTGTGCGAAAAAAAATTTATTGCAAAATGGAAGGACAAGGAATGAAGGGAGCTTTGGCAAATGCGAGCGTGTACGTGGCAGATCCGCGGAGAAATGCGAGTTGCGAGAGGTGAGGGAGAGAGAATGATGAAACGAAGCGAGGAGGTCGGAGGAAACAAAAGAGTTGGGAGTTGGGGAAGAAGAAAGGGTGAGGGATGGGGTCCGATGCAAGATGGGCGTGCCCATCATGGAAGGCGCTTCCCGACTGACGGAGTGATTCCCAGGCAAATGAGAGAGGGCCCTGAAGCACGGAGAGCTCACTCCTTTCATTGGCGCTGCGGCCTCCTCCTCCCCATCGACGTTTCCCACGTCCCCTCCCCACCCCACTTCCCCACCAACTCCTCCCGGCCCCCGGTGGGCCTTCCTCAACGCTTCCACGCTTGTTCTCTCCTTCTCTCTTGCCCCCTTGCTTTCCAAACGGCCCCGTCCCGTAACATCCTCGTTCCCCTTCCACACGCACCCCAAAGCCC
>LYUA01000180.1:216532-231635 GCA_002093875.1 Calopteryx splendens
TTCATCAATCATGAATTATTTACACCACATCTTAAATATAACTACTAACTCTATTTACCGACTCAATTGTTTTCGTACTGACTGAGAGTTTATGAAACAACTTGTAATGTAGCACAAGTTTTATGTCTGCGGTTAATATCGATAGGTGAAAATTGTAAGTATTCCTTTCACAGCTAACAATAGAAGTTATTCGTATTGTAATTAACCCGAACGTAATTTGCGCTTCCCTTAAAACTATAAATAACATAATGAAAATTTTAACCTCGGCTTTCCATACGTTTCTCGCATTAATAAAAATTAACCATATCATTTGCAATAGAACCAATTCTAACTAATTATAACGCTCTAAAAAAGAGAAAAAAGTAAATATTCCAACTAGTTACTGATACTTGGTTTGGGAACATATGGTTTTTGCTAAAAAATAAAATATGCATTAGGGTGCAATTTTCAGAATTGAACGATTGGCGATATATTTTATTTTAATTTACTTTTTTCGTTGGAACCTTCATACACCGAATGAAAATACCATTCTTTCTCCAAATAATGCTTAAAAAATAAAACTATTATTGATCACCCAATTCAATAGCAATTACATACTGCTCACTGCCTACGTTCCCCCACCCAAGACATATTTAACCCGGGATATGTTACTGCAGATAAATCGGAAAAATGTGTCAATTTTTCGCACAGCCCTCGAATCTCTCTACGCCTACACTCTAGGGCAAGTGCAGCAAACAATCCCGGGTGCTTCCAAATAGGCTAAAAGGAACGGCTCGGAACAAAACAAACAGCACACGGGCGACCGAGGGGAAGGAGACTTGGTACGGAACTCATTGTATGTAGATAACCGCGAGCGAGAGTCTCGCGAGATTTACGAGCGGCGATAACTCAAAAGGCTGTCGAAATATCCACGGGGCTCGCTTTCGTTCGTTAAGCTGCCGCGGGACGAGGGAAATGAAAATGAAAGCTGGGAGTGAGGAGGTCGGAAAAATGAGAGGGAAAGAAAGAGGAGGGGAGGAGAAGGAGAGAGCGGACGGAGGAGTGGAGAGCTCTAGGGGAGGGGAGAGAGCGGGGCAGGGAGCGAAAACGAGAAGGAAGACGAGAGGAGGGCGAAGGAATGGTGGAAATGGACATATGGAAATAAGGCAAACACGTTGGTGAGGAAGGAGAGTAAAAAAAAGGTGCAGAGAGATTTTCTGCAGATAAGCCATTGAGCGGACAAGTTAGCTTTCCGGCATGTTCACCGTTTCTTCCGCGAACAGAAAAGGCAATCGGGTTTGGTTGTCTAGCCGAGTGTTGAGCAAATATTTCTGCTCCCGTTTTTCGCTGGCCTGGCATTTCTTTGGCGCCAAGGCATGAATTGAATCGTGCTAGAATTGTTGCGGAATTGATTACGCTGTTTTCCTCCTCTAATTCAACGATTCGCTATATAATTTTGGTGTAGAAAAGTTTTACCTTCTCACTCTTGGAGAGAGTTCAACTCGGTTTTTCATAGAATGAGTGCTAATTTAAGTACACCTATCGCCTTATTCACGTCAAACTTTCGGTTATCTTATTTCCATCACTAAGGCCTGCTTCCAAGCCAGGGCGCTGGGCAGTAGATTAGGACGAAGGAAGCACTCCATCACCATTCGTCTTTATCTTTTAAAGATCACATTGAACACATATCCAGTTCACCTAGAAGGTGATACTACATTGGGCCGTCACTGAGCTAAGGTGTAGCTAATGCATGACCACGGCCAAGAAATAGATTGCGAAGGACACCCTCGGAATGAAACGCACGTATCGGTAGAATATATTTTGGAAAAAGGTAGGTATGACATAAGTACCATAGAAGTGTTGACAGTCAATGGGCAAATAATTAATTTAAAAATACGTTTAAACAACGAACGTAATCATATAAATTGTCGAAAATTTGAGAAAACAGATGGAATGGAACTGGACCCTCAGACCCTTAATATATGAATTCCACACCAAATGGCATTGTACGAAATAAGATAATTCCTAATTCGTCAAAACCAACCTTTGGTTTGATAACAGTAGTGGTGACATTTCTTAAATTCCGAGATGAGAGTTCATTACTTGTAGAAATATAAGGTACTCATAATATATTTACATCTTAACTTTTAATACAAGTAGTCGGTAGAAGAATATTCTCCCTTGAAAGTATTAATGAAAAATAAAAAATAATAAAAATGCAAAAGAAAATCTTGGCTCTGGGAGAGTAATAACGGTGAGATTAAGGAAAGGAAACCGTTCACGCGTTCAAAGAAAAAAAAACAAATCGTGAGCTTATCCGTCTAATCTGCTCACTCAAACAATGATTGTCAGTTTATCCTTTCCACGATTTCAAAGAAAATACTTCATTGGCATCTTAAGATGGCAAGGAAGAGAAATGAATTGAATCCCCGCACCGACGCCAGTCTCCACGACCATGTCTCCGATCCGGTCCCCTCCAATGATAATGCTAAAGGGTAAAATAAGAGAAACTCCAGGATCAATCCAAAGGATTGGAATTGGGAGGAGAACTCTGCGTGAAGGGTGGGAGGAGCGAAAGGGAGGAAGCGGGAGGCGTCGAGGGTGGGTGGTGGGAGGGAGAGAGAGAGGGACCAAAACGGAGAGAGAGTCACGATGGGACCGGGAGGGAAAGCCTCGCTCAGAAGAAGTGGAAGGGTGCAAAAGAGAGCAAGGGAGGAGTGCGAATGGGAGTTGGTGTGGGATCACGGGCGGGTTTAGATCTTTAAGGAGCCAGGTCGGGGGAGATCACCGTGGGATAAGGGGAAGGTTCAAAGGTAAGCGTCGGGGAGACACGCCGAGAGCGAGTTCCGGCTATGCAGGAGAGTTTAGAAAGGGCGGCCGCGGTGGATATGGGCGGGGACCGTGGGAAGGCGAGTGGAGGAGAGGAGTCGGAATCGGTGCATACCGGATGGTGGGGAAAAACAGCGGAGAAGAAACGGCTTTCCAGGACTGGGAGGGAACGAGAGGTGGCCCAGAAATGATGCGAGGAGATTATAAGCAAGGGGTCATTTCTACGTATTACCGTGCATGCCGCCATAGGGGAGCGTGGCTTTGGTATGTGTGGAGATCGCTTTGACCCCGGACGAAGGGTTTGTGATGATTGGAGCGATAGTTAGCACACATCATTGACTCACCAGGAAGTAGGTTTGGAATTAACAAGCGATTATAAAACTAATTTTTGACTTCAACGGAAGATTAAAATAAACCATCAGTTTAAGTAGATATAGAAAAGGAGAAAGGGAAATTGTTGAAAATTTACTGAGAACATGAAGGAACGGATCCTATGCTCATGACGTGGTACCATATTCTATATAAAAAAGGAAATAAATTTATATACAAATGGGTACTCTAGCTGGTCCCAACGAATTTATTTATGGTATCGCTTCTTTCAGAAAAAAAGTATGATTAAGGAAGTTTTGTCAAATTTAGGATACAAAGGAAGGTAAGTAAAATAGATTTATGTAAATTTGATCTGGTATCACCGATCATTTAAACTATATACCCTTTTAGACCTGGAAACATTGTTTTACCATTAACTTGAGCAGCTAGTACAGTGAGTTGCAACTTTGATCCACGTGCGAGGTGTTGATCCGTTCAGGCACACCACGGCAGTGTGTAGAAAAATAATGATTCTGTGTATCAATATCAACATTTCATATCAAGAAGAGCATCCATCAGCATTCATCATTCTTAGCAGTTAGTTCAAGCAGAAAAAAAGTAACCTGTCATTAATCATTTCCTGGTTGGTCGGGTACAGCAATTCATCTGAGTAGTTTTGTCCAAATATAATTAACTTGGGGGTGATATCTTATAAGAATTTCCGCAGAATACATGACTACATCTAAAAAAAATATTAAAATAAAAAGCATATATAATTTTGCCAAGAATGTGCTAGCTGAGGACCAGAATTATATTTCCCTGACCCTAAGGACCAAATTTCACCTTACTCTGGACCAGGAAACAAGTACAATTGGAAAAATAGCAGGCACTTTAATCCTGTTCTGAAGAAAAGTATATAAGGGCACCAAGGCTTCTGGAATTGAGATAAAATTCTTGAGTTAAATTTGTACGTGAAGGCTGTACAACCGTAACCTTGTCGTTTTTATCTTTGTATTAAAAAAATATATGTATGCATATATAATTATATACACGCACACCACGACTAAATTAATGCTTATTTTTGCTGTTAATTAAAAATAAATCATAAGCTACATAAGCAGTTCCTTTAGGCACTTTAAGTGTGGTGTAGCTTTCTTATCTAATGGTGTATTTGCTAAATTTCCCTCCTTGTGAGAAAAAAACCGTGAATACAAATTTACGCCAACACATGCGGAGGCCATTAAGTTGTTGATGGGAAAAATGAGATAGTAATCACTGATAATCCCATTTAAATGCACATAAAGTAGCGCTAGAATTAATTACACATTTGATTGATGCGACATGAAAGTAAGAGAAAAACGCAGATTTTTTCAAAAATGTCTGCTTACCAGATGAGGCGAGGAATATTTCAGTGTCTGAACTTTCTTCTTTACATGATTTGTCCAAATTCAGTGTGTAAAGCAAATGATTTTGATTTTTTACTTATGACGGACATGATCTGAGCACTGTCAAATTTATTGTGGAAGGATACATGACTGCAAAATAGCTGATTGATGGACAAGAAAATAATGGACTCTCAGATAAAATAGTTTTATTATGTCAGTATTCTTAACTCCACGGTTAATAAAATGTTCCAGCAATAATATATTGGAGAGAAAGTATGTATACTGCAAAATATACGCATTTTTTTCTACTAACACCGACATCGTGTTTTTTTAACTTCCGACTCTCGACAACTTTTAAATCATTTAAATTTAAAATTTAAACTGATGCATGACTGGAAATATTCTATATAATGAAGGTATATACTTTCATTTCACCCTGCATATAATTGATAGCTTACAATGTAATTTTCATTGAGGTAAAATTTATGTGTTTCTAGTACATTTATATAAAAACTTTACTTAAAGTACAAACAGTAGGGGATAAAGGTCTCAATACTACAAAATAACTAGTCCTATTAGAGACCCTCGTTAATGCCTAAAGAAACAGCAGTATTCACAAACTTCACACGAAACACATTTAAGGAAGAATTTTAAGCATTATTACGTTTCTTATGGATCATTTCAAAGTACTATTTATTACCAGAAATACAAAGTACCTAAATCATGTAATTCCATCGCAAAATGTTACGTACCTGTTTGAGTTAATGGGGGAATTTTAGATATTCCTTATGCAATTAGAATGAAGAAAATCTTCTGCAAATTTAAAAAATCAGTTTATTGGCGCCCAACTCCCAATTGTTTTTCGTAAATCTTCACTCATATTAAATTATTTTATACGAAGCTAGTGCTATTGTGGGAATCCGCATCAACGCAAAACTCTGGTTATAAAGCACGCATTAACATTAAGTGTGTACATGCACACAATGCCTCCAAATTTGAAGAATTACGATACTTGATTATGTTTTTCAGAGAATAAAAACTCGTTTAAAACAGTAGTCATCAGAGAGGGATTTAGTCAATTACACCTAAGGTTTATTACGATTAAAACACGAATTTGCTTAACATTATTCACAATCATTCACACGGAGTTGAATATGAAACATAAATAAGGTCCGGAAAGACTCCTTACACTTGTAGGAGTTTACTTACACTGAAGAGTTTATTGTGTTGCTAAGGTCTCTGATAGCAGGCTAGTGCTGACTAGCAGACTAGTCTCTAATAGTAAGCTTAAACGGGCACCAACGAGGAAACAATTCAACACAAATCTAAAATTAGCAGAATTAGGCCATCCATGGTCAACGCGTCCCTCTTCTTCTTTCCTACTCCTCAGCTAAAAACGCAACAGCGAATTCCAGATATGAAAATAGCACATTTCAAGCATTTCTAAGCGTTTGGCGCTGCATTTTGGAATTCACTTTTTTCCTTTCGCTATAAAAAAATTAGCATGGCGTATGGAAATTAACTTTGATTTGGGAAGAATGGATGGAAAAATATTTAAGATTGAAATATTGATGATGAAGATGATTAAAATATTCGAAAACCTGAGCCAATTTCGAAGGGAAGTTATTGGTCGATCAAGCCTTATTTAGCACTGCTTCTCACTGAGACCAAATGACAGCCATTCCTCGCTATATCCCACGCACGTCTACATCACTAACTTTCGATTTTCTTTTTCGTCCCAGTCTAATAACGCGATATCCGAGAAGATAAAGGCGTCACTCATTTCAGGCTCGTCTCAAGTAGGTATGCCATGTCGGATCCTCAAAAAGTCGAGTAAAAGAGCACTGAAAATATTATCTGCATAGTACCCTGGAAGCCGATGCGAGGGCGTGTGGCAGGGGGTTTTAGATCACCAAGTGAATCTGATTGTCATTAACACGTTGGATCTTTTCACACTCGCAATGCTCAAACTGCCGTACGTATTTCCTACATTTTTGATTACGAATTGTGCGAGGAAAAAAGGAATTCTGATATCTATTCTTTTGGCAATCAATCTCTCTCAACTTCCCGTCTACCAATGTAATGTGGAGGTAAAACGATTCCTCCTGTTTCAGGGATTGACTCTGATGATTTGTGTCCGTCTAACCGTTTTAGACGTGTCTGCAATATTTATGCTACAAGTGGCACCCATTCGAGGTTATCCAATAATAGCATTGCGCTCTCTGTTCGTTCATAACGATTCATCACTAAAAGGGTAGCTTTCCCATGTATCTTATTTACTACCAATATTTGTTCCTTCTGCGCAGGGTCCCAAAGGCCCATAGCGCACTCAAGATGGGGTCTAACTAGCGTGAAATAACACATCTCCTTAACTTTCTCATTAGAACATTTTAACGTAATGGTCATCCGAGTAAATAATGCGTCGGTTCCTCATTCCTAACTCCGCGGGTGAACCCAAGAGAAAGGTTTTTTTCACAGCGAAGATTGTCTTCTGGTGGATGGTCTCTCAGCCTGAAAACACAAGGTCACGGGCTCAAAAATCACCTCTGGAATCGTTTTTGTGGAATTTGACCCTAGCGGACTGGCTCATAGAACCTCAAGGAAGATTATGAAGCTATGGATTACAGCATAGATGATGCAAAGGAAGGAAGAAAGAAGGGGAATGAAAAAACACAAGAGAGGAGGGAAGTTAGGAGAAGAATGCTCAGAGAATTAAATAATAAACTCACTCGAGAAAGCAGTATGGCCACTGAAACGTTAGTTAGAAAAACATTAGCGAAATTGTATGGAGATATTTCAGAGGCAGGGAAAAGCGGTAGAGCTACATAAGAAGATAAAAGACCATAACTGTAATTTCACGATCGGCAAAGGCTGAGAATAATCAGTGTAATTAGGTATATCAAAATAAATTAACGAAATTTTAGGGGAAGATAAGTTTTGGTTTGAGAAGAGGAGAAAAAAATATGTAATCACATCATCGAAAATATTTATTAATGGGAAAATAGAATACCTACTACCAGAAATTCTTTGTGTAGTTCGTGAATTTATAAATGGCTTCCTAAAGAGTGCGAAAAAGTTTTGAAAGTATTTCCAAATATAGGAGTGAGGGATAGGTGACTTAATTGATACATTTCTATGAATCATATGAGTCTTTTTCATAGAAAGGGAATCATAGGGGGGACGCGCAAAGGGGGGCAGGGGAGCAAGACTGGGTTATCCGTCTTCAATGTGCTCCTGCAATCATATCCTGAAGAAGTGATGAGAATGGCAAGAGAAGGGTTTGAGTTGGAGAGGAAAGTGGGTGGGGATCTGATCAAATTAGATTTGAAAATGATGGAGAATTAGTAGGCCAGAGGGAAAAAGGAATGCAAGTGTTACTAATGGCATTACAAGATCAGTGTGTTAAGTAAAGAATGTAGAAAAGACACAACTGGTCAAACGAAAGTAATAATTAAGTACGAAGGATAAGTTAAACATTACATTACAGTAAGAGGGAGAAATATAGAGTAGACGGAAGAGTTTACATACCTCAGCAGTATTTTTAAGGAAATGTGCGTAGTGGTAGGAACATTACGAGAATGATTGCGTTGGAAAAATATGTATTCGCAAAATGGAGGGAATTGATGTCAAGTAGCCCAATTAAAGACTTAAATACGGATTTTAATGCTGTATGGCTCCAAAACTTTTTATTTAACGCAAGAAAATGAGGATAATTTGGAGGTCTTTGAGATGTAGGTATGAAGGAGAAGGGAAAAAGTCAGCCGGGAAGTGAGGAAGGAAAATTATGAAGTTATACACATGGTAACAGAAAAGAGGAAGTTGCTTGGTGAAATTCAATGAAAGAGTAGTTCAATCTGAGGTGAAATCTCAATTTTATACATGAATTCAAGAGGTAGATTCAAAAGGTTATTTTAAGCAAAAATAGTTTTCCTCTCGGGTCATACGTTAATTCCTAAAAGGAAACCGCAAACCACCAAAAGTTACCGTCCACTGCGTTAGCAATTCCTACGTGGCCCTCAATTTTCGTTGCTTCAATGTTGAGCCACCTATAACTCGGAAACTAGGCGACAGATTGAAGAACGGAACAACAAGAGTAATTTATTAATCAAGCTGTGTCAAATAAGGCAGAATAAAGCGGTGAACGATCCTATTGACGAGGAATTGAGATGTAGTGATATATCGAAGGTTAAAACATGAGGAAGAATGATCGGCAGGCTGGGGAAGGAAGGGAAGACAAGACGGAAGAAGGTTTTAGACGAAATGAAAGGTGGTAGAATGCATGAAGAACTGAAGAATAAAATAATGTAGGCCAAACAAGATTTCAAGCTGAAGAAAGTTCACGACAGCGCATCAGTACGTAGAGTAGTATAACCAAAACCCACCTATGATCGGTAGACTGTTTATGAAAATGGCTTATTTTTTAGCAAGAATGATCTCATAGTACATCGTCATTTTGCGTAACACAAACGTGATCCAGGTACTACGAACACCACCATCAAAATTAAAGATTCAGAAAAAGCATGATCATAATTCTAATTCTCTCATTTTGCCCGTTTTATTTAGTAAAACAATGTATATAGGTCAGAAAAGCGAGGGCAATGATCATTTCACTTACACCCGTGAGCTACGTACCTTTCACCTACCTCCTACGTCATCCTACCCCTCCAGTCACTTATTAGAATGATAGGGAAAATAAAAAAAATACAGAGCACCTGTAATTCAAAGACGAAATGGTTGATTTTCGTGATGATGACCTCTGCAAACAAAGAGCCGAATGAGAGTGAACGAATTTTTTCTCTCGCAAATCTAATTTTCAAAGGTAAAAGAAAAGAAACACGGACACGTGGTTTCACTTGTTGTTTAATCCATCGGAAATTGAAGCAATGAAATCACGACGAAATGGCCAATCGCTCTCACTTCCTGGGTGCCGGCATGAGATGATCGGCGGGTCCATGGAACGCAGTCCGTCCACATGCTTGAGAGGGGCGGGGAAAAGAAATCGGAGGGCCATAAATTTCACTCGGCGAGTACCTTCCCCAATCGCACGCCCTACCCTCGTGCCCTGCGAGGAGAGAAAGGGCTTGGGCCACCAGGAGGGGAGGTCGGCGAATGAGAAGGAAAAAGGGGAGGGAAGGAACAGAGGGAGAGGTCACGGTTTACAGGAAAACGCGTGATTGGCGAGACAAATAAGCCTCATTACTGTCTAAAGGGTATCGCCGCAAAATATTTTCCAATGGGAAACGTTATTCTGTCAAACTTCTACAGCACTTGTCTAACGGAAAACTCGCTTTCGAAGCGACATCTACTCATCTTGGAAAGAAATCCAACTTCCCTCTGTCAGCTTATATAAGTACCCTTCCAGTGCAGTTGGAATTTTTGAATGTTTGAAGAAATCTTATCTCTAAACACGTAAGAGATCAATACACTTGATGGAGATGAAAATATTTTTATGGCCATGGCGTGCTGTTTATATGGCCATTCTAATCTACTCATTTAAACATAAAAATATAATTTTCAACTTTTGTTATGGTTATTGTTTTATTTTATAAACTTTATATGATTCGTAAAATGCAAAAGTAGTTCCATTTTAACTGCCAGATCATCACTCATGTTGAAAGCAGCCCTATTCATAGGCACAAATACATGGAACCATTCCATTACATGGTTTTCCTTACAACTTCAATGACACAGTTTCCATTAAATTTTGTTTAGAAAACTTTGTATTTTTACTATATTTTATTTGCCAACTCGCTTTCTTTGGCTTATATTATTTTGGTAAAGCACGTTGTAGCATTAATGAATGAACAGGAACGGTGACGACGGCCGCATAAATACTATGGGAAATGATCGACCCCAGCCATACTCTTAATGATGGGCAAGGAAATGGGGCGGGATAATGTAGGGAAACGGAGGGGGGGGGTAAAATAGAACAGAATTGATACATATATCACTACTGTTTGTTTGGGTCGATCATTTCCCATTATATAGTGTTAATATTCGCATTAGCGAAGAAGCTAAATGACTTTTGCCTATCGATTAAGAAGATTTTTAATATTTCTGATAAAGTAGGGTTGACTACTAAAGTCACACGTAAAATAAGTGAGTGATTAGAAGTTAATATATGCTAAGAGAGACGGGGAGAGGGAAAAACGCGATAGAAGCCAAGAATCCTCAGCTTTCAACCAAACACCAAACATAATGGTCTCATCCGTCATATGCAGCTGCAATTTAAGTGTCTCCCGTAAGTACTCGGTCAAGAAGTGAAATATAGATGAGAAAATGGCGCAGCCTTCAAATATAAAACCCGTTCTCGATGCGGGAAGCTACTTTATTAATAACCCCACCAAACGACACCCGTGATTTTTGCATCCAGGTAAGCACACACAGAACCCATCATACAAATGGTTGCTCTCAATGAGCCAAAATTATCTGAGGAACAACCTACTTGAAGGTGAATAAAATACATAAAAAATGCATAGATTTACTCCATCCTTTCCACATTTAAAAATACCATAACTACCGATCCTAGTAGTAGTCTGCAAGTAAGATAATCTCACCTGCAACTCTGGCACATAAAAAACCGCGGATTCCGGTCTTCAGGCTAAATTGACGACTATTTCACTACTCAGGAAATATTTATTAAGATTATGTAATCTTTGATCATGCGTAAAGTGATGTGTGCCATTATATTGCTTTAAGTCCTTCAAGTATGCGTCGATCATAGGGACATATCGTACATAAACAACCGTTTGATAGGTAATATAAATAAAAATAAATAAATATAAATTAAGGTAGACATGATGACTGACTTTCACAACACGCGCAAATCGATTATGTATTTTTATAAGACACTATCAATATACATGACATTTTTGTTCATTATTAATCTACATTAAAAACAAAATAAGTAAGCAGTAAACGAGAAAATTAAAACGGTAATTTAGTTTTTCTTCTATTTCCGCGTAGCGAGCTTAGTATATATACACAGAAGAAAAAGCGTCAAATGTTATAATAGGAAAATAAATGCTATACGAGTCAATTAAAGAGTAGCTACAGTGTTAAGTTTCAATAGTTTCACTCAGATTCTTAATATTTCGTAAATTATTGAAGACGAGTAAAACTACTGAATATTTATGTACTGAAAAGAATTAAGGCATTTTTATATGTGTATACACAATGTATTTAAATGTACCTATACTTAAATTAAAATTTATATTTAAAGCTCTACGAAAATTCCGGCTTTAAATGCATCTGGAGTGTACTTCAGTGTTTACCTTTGAAGAATTTATCCCAAAATATTCTCATTCCCAAGCCTCAAGAGATTAATCCAAACCAAGGCAGGAATTACCCTTTGAAGATCAACGAGGGGTAAGAGGTTTCTGAGATTATATTTTTTGATAGTTTTAAATTGCATTAACTCCTTTAATAGAAGAAGCAGACAAATTGGCTAGCACAACGTCCTGAAAAATAATTTTCTCTTGATCTTAAATAATATGAATAAAATGTTGTGCACTGTTGAACTACGAACCATTTCTAAATAGAAATCCTATAATTCACAGCAGATTGACATCTTGGAAATTAAAATTCACGAACATAAATCCTTTCCTAAATTCCCCGGATAAATACATACTTGAATGGCATTAACTAAATTTTTGTTTGCTTTTTAAAATTTCCGAACTATAATCATAAAAAATACAAGTACCTAGTTAATTTTTCATTATGTTGAAGACCAGATATGGATATTACTTAACAAATTACTATGTGATATTGATAATATAATATAAAGATAGCTTATATGAATGCCTTAAATATGAACTCCAACTTTGTTGCAGTGAATTTTACTTCAGTTCGCTGAAGAAGGCTACTTTGGAGCCTAAATACTAGTATTCGAACCCTGCCACTTGTGTTCCCCCTTTTCCCCGACTAGGGCCCTATTTTGTTATTTCGTTTCGTGACGGTGTACATGTGTAAGGGTGTGCCTCGAGTTGTTCTTCTATTACGTTGTTTCCTACACAGTGCAGAGGAAATATAGAATTGGTGTATGGTGTATTTGTGTGCAGGGATGTGTATGTGTGTGTGAAAGCTGAGTATTCCCGTACGTTGGACTGACAACTTCGGTGGATATTTTATGTGCAGAAGAAATTCCGTGTGGTTGTTTGTGCGTGGAGTTGTGCGTGTGAAAACTATCCACTGAGTATCCCCGGACCGACCGACAACCTCAGCGGATAATTTATGGTTAGTGGTTTTATTTCACTTTTATTATTATTATTAATTTTGACCCTGTCCTCATACTTGTGGCAAATTGTTCACGGCCTTAGGAGACTTAGGAGAGGATCTGAAAGTTAATCCCTATGCCTCTGAGCTACTGTCCTTAACTATCCGAACATAATAATAGTAATACCACTTTTCCCTAAAGCTTGATTAACAGTTTATTAACAGAACAACGGTAACTAAGACCGCCAAATTGAATGAATTTTTTTAGAAGCCTTTATCAATAAGTCTTTAACATAATCTAATATTTTAATATTAACATAATGTAAAGCACATAACAGAATGACATTTCGCAAACATCTTTGTGCTTGGCTGCTAATAAAGTTAACTGTATCTAGTGTAATTCCGGTGGAATTCCTTCATATTCCTTACTTTGTTTTAGCAAATAAATTTTCTTTATGTGGAACAACAAAATTGCGACTTTAATTTTATAAAATGAGCAGTAACTCGTACGCCCTGAGTTCCAGTCACTGTATTTATTAAAATCTATTCGCTCTTCATAATAAAGATGCTTCAAAAGCAACAGAACTTATCCTTGACGGAAGTTCACAACCAGTTATAACCTCAGGAGATGCGCCAATGCGATAAGCATTTTCCACGACCAATTTTTTTCTTAACACACGGCAAGCAAGAAACACGAAATATATATCAATTAGCACGTGCACAGTAATAAATCAGAATCGTAAGTAAATGGGCTTGGGAAGGGATAGGGGAGCATTTTCATAAAGTTATAATACATACCACAGTGTAAAATACGACACACAAAATCACAATAGGATGAGTGACCTCAGACATTGTCTAACCTCAACACTATTTCGAATGGGTAGGTAATATAATCATTAATGTTCATATATTAAAATAGCATTGGCATGGAGTACTCAATGACCAAATAAATAAAGAGGGGAGTCAACAATGCTCTTATATATGAGCGACCCCCATTTTGTCTGATTCCAAAATATATTTCAAATCGAAACTTTTCTAGGAAACTTTCTTACATTCAATCAGGAAAAGCCACAAAAAATTCAGATATCCTAATTCTCAAGGCCTCCTTGCTTTTTATCAACTAGATCAAGAAAGAAAACACAAAAAATACCGATAACTGAAGCCAGTTCCTTCATATGGTAAGACTTTAACAGCCACCTCTTTAATAAGAACCTCGAAAATATTTTAAAATATAGTTTCGTTTCATAAATCCAGAATAGTGATTAATTTATTAGAAATTCTTCCATGGTTCCAAGATTAATGCCGAGGCACCGTTGATGATTGAATTGAATGGCGAAGCGACGGTTATTGTTAAAGGAAATAGTTTGCGGGTCAATCTTACACAAGGAATCTTTTTCCCTTGAGCAGGGACAAACCTCTTATTATAGACCCTGATATATCTTATTCTTTCACGAAAAATATTAATTCGATGATACTTTTTCCTATTTCATTCACTAATAAAAAAAGCCATCTATAAATTATAATTTAAAGAACCATCAACCGCTGACACTGTGCATAAAATTATTCATGGGACGGTTGTATATAATAGTATTAACTTTTATTCAGAGCTGGAGTTTCAGAAAATATACTACTTTAATAATAAACGTATCCATGCATACTGCACGTATAAGCAAGTGCAACTATCCGCTCGGTGAAAGCCAGATTAGTGTTTCTGATATTTAATATAAGTAGAAGTATCTAAGCATTCCAACATTTCACACACAGATTAAATGTGTTTGACATAGGTGATTAAAATACTCGTGCGCCAGGGTACAGGTAAATACCCCATAGACACCAGTCCCAGTGTCTGAGATGTAGGGATCTCAAGTTCACACACCCGCTGCCACATGCCGTGTGGTGGTTCTCGGTTGACTACGTAGGTGGAGAATAAAACTCTCGCCCGCGGAGGGCTCATTCTCGATCAATGGCAGCCTTCAATTTTAGCCTTGTCCCGCTTGAAAAAAAATATAACCGGAAAACTGTTCATTACTGGTCAAACATTCTGGTAATTTATTTCATGACCTCGATACCTATAATAATCCGTCGACCGGTTTACCCTGATCCACGGAACTCCAGCAAGGATCGTGGGTTCGCATCTCCTTTCAGCCCGTGGATGCTGCGATTGAGATTTGATGCCTTGAATTATGGCGTGATCATGGTTCTAAACGACCTCCGCCTTCGACGCTCCAAATAGAAAAAAAAACTGCGAGCGTCGTCGAGTTTTTAGCCAATTGAACCCTTGACGGTGGAATTTCCTCTCGGCCCAGATAAGGGGGGGCTGTGGGAGGATTGGAGGAGCGGGGGCGGCGTCCGATCGGAGCACCTGCGAGAGGGGCCAACGGAGAGGG
>LYUA01000180.1:317891-330794 GCA_002093875.1 Calopteryx splendens
GTACGTGATTCAATTCTGCGATCTTAGGATGAGGAGGGAGTGAATTTATCACACCAATACCAAGGCCATAAAACGTAAATTAAGAAACTTATCTTGATAACTATGAATGAAGTAAGGGAAGATATGTTTACAAAAATGTAATGCGATTAATATTTTTCTATTAAATTCAGTGAAAGAGTTGCACCTATTTATCACAACTTAGCTTCCCCAGCCATTTAAAAAAATTATTATCAATCCAACAGTTAGATTGTGTATGATGATCATGATTTTATACATATTATTCTAGAAATTCTGGCATCCCATATAAAACATCATTTAATGTAATTATATAAATCCAAAAAATTTACCATCTTGTCATAGGTTTTAACAACCACCAAACCACATTAATCAACCTGAAGGTTGGTTTGATAGGTGAGGGTGGAGCTCGCCCAGCACTAAGCTCAAAAGCGTGTGACCGCACATCTGGGTAGGGGGGTCAGTTCCTTTCCCTGTGCCACATGCTTTTTCCCAGGAAGATCTAGTACCCGACGAACCACACAGCTTGAGTGAAGCTGAGGGTGTTCAGAGGCCGGAATCAAACCCAGACCCTCCGGTTAGTACCTACCCCAAAGCTCTACCCACTGGGTACCCAACCCCAGACAAGTAGAGCTTAAAAAATTATTTTCTTGTAGAAATGGCTTATCTGTAGGTATAACTATGATTTACATCGGGTTTTCCGTTAAGAAAGAATCGTTTGGATATGGTTTCACCAGTAGGCACTGATGGCACAGATCAAGTGGATCGAAATCAATTGCTTCAGATGTGGTCGCAGTGATGTGCAATGTGACGGTAAACCACCACATTAATTCTCCCTAGAATATGCGCAGCACTTGGGCTGCAGTCAACCAATCTTCGGATTGAAAGACTGTTCATGTCATGTAAATATAAGCTACATTAAATTCTATGGATCTTATTTTACCTAGTTTATACTTCCGGGTTAAAATTTATATTCACCCCTAAAACACGCAAAAGTTGCAGGAAAGATATTTAAAAATCATATTTTGTAAAACTTATAATTCATAAAAGCGAATTGAAGGTTGAATTCCAACCACAGGTACACATGAACCCAGGTTTGTTTTGATAAGTGAGGGCTTTGGTTGACTCACCCCGAACTAAGCATTAAAATTTGTAAAATTCACATATCAAAGTGGGGAGGCCAGCTACTTTCCCTGTGCCACCACTAAGTTCCTCAACAGGTTCTATATACCAACACGAAAATCGCACCACTTGGAAGATGGGGTTGCTTAAAGACATCACCCGGGATTGGAATCCGGGACCCTCCCGTCAGGAGCCAAACGCTCTATCCAATGAGCTACCACGCATAGTGGTAGTCTTAGGCCCTGACGATTAGGGAACGTAATTGATTGGTTTATTCAAACATCTTAGTGTGTCGATGCATGGGACCCGGGCGAGAAATATCCGTGACATCGGAAAGGAGCATAGAGAGTATGCTCGGAGTAATTGCTGAAAACGCTTTTAGAAGGATGAAAAATGCCAGTAAAATAATTTAAATCAGCTTGGGGAAAGATTAGAAAACTGGAATTTTAACCGCAGGTTCAACTTCTTCAAAATTGATAGTAGGATTCGGCCATAACCCAAGCTAAATTAATTATTCATATGCAAACCAATTTTTTCCCTTCGGACCACAAATATAAAAATTATATGAGTAGATGCATAAACCAATTAATTTATGGTCTCCTATCTCCAAGGACAATCCGCGCATTTTAATTCGGACAAAGTTATTAGCAGAATGGCACAATTCAGGAGGAGACTGGAGGGATAAGAGTCTTATTCGAAAACTTACTTTGCTCATATTGTAGAAAAAAGTCTTAGATCGTAAGGCGGTGATGAAAAAGAAAAGATGCTTCACTATCGCCGAACTTTGTGACATGTACGACAAACAAACAGGTAAAGAAGGATGGTGTAAGAATGGGAGTAATAATGAATGAAGGCATGGAGTTTATTCAGTATATTAGTTTCATGAATTATCGAACTATAGAAAGGGATTAATGATTGAAGATTGAGGAAGGGATAAATGATGAAGGCAGAATGTAAATCAATTCTAAGAAAATGAAGGCAATGAGATTCTCATGAAACATGAAGGCTAATTAAGCATAAAAGAAAAGGGCATTAATAAGAAAAGTTAGAGGAAGAGAGAGCACTTACTAAGGAGCTACTTGAAATGAAAATGGGCATTATAGTAATAAGAATCAGGAGGATGTTTGCAATAGCTAAATAATAATGTACTAAGAGGATAGAATTGATGCCATGGAACGTCTGCAAAAACGTAAAGAAAAATTTTTTTTAACTTTAAATTTATTGAAACATGGCCGATGAATAGAGACGAAAATCGTAGTTTGGAGACTTCTGAGATGTAGACATGGATAAGAATAGTTTTCAGAAATGGAGTGAAATGAAGACGAAGGAAAAAGTACTAGACATTATTAAATAGTAAAGTTGCTGGGAGATATTCTATGAGGCCAGAAAAACTGAAAGGAGGAGCTATGAGAGAAAGACAAAGGAATGTTGAATACTATGATATAAGGGAGAATTGCGGGGATGCAAGGAAGGGGGAGCAAAATGTAGGCATTTTGGCCAGTCAGAGAGTAGAAAATGGTATGTGATTCTGAGAGTATTTTTAATTTAATAATTCTTTTTATGCCAAACTGTCAATAAGTACTAATTTCAAGAAAACCATGAAGTTTTGTAGTAATAATAAGGTATTACAATGCTTTGAGTTTCCCCATTTGAACTTATTTATTCACGACCAGGTTTCATTAAATAGTAACATCTTCAGGACCCGAAGATGTCACTATGTAATGACACCCGGTCGTGAATAAATTAGTATTTATGTGGAAACGCAAAGGATCGTTTTACCTTATTACTATAATCATGGATTTCCACAAAATAGAGCCGGAAAGAGTTTTTTTTTAATTTGTCTAACGGCTCTCCGAATCCATTCATAAAGCAATTCTTACTGGTAGAGTAATAAAATTAATAAAACTAAATTCAATACACTTAAAGGAACGAATTAAAAGTAGTAAATTATAATCTCCTTAAAAGTATCTGGAGAAATATTTACCGAACAAAGAAGTTTAGCAATCATGAACTCCATTTCGTTTTCACGGCTCATAAGGTAAGATATTCCGTAGACCAATACAAAATGTCTATAAAAATTATAAATTCCAACTCTTCTCATCCAACATTATTTTTAACCGACTTTTTTAATTCCTCACTATGAACCAACCTAATGCAAAATTTGGGTATAAGCATTATTTAGAAGAACACTCAATATTCCTCAACCAAGAGACCATTTATATTTTATGTACTCTTGTTAAACCACACTTCGACCGAAAAAATAGCTATTAAATGGTTTGAATAATGAGAAACCATTTAAAATATTATTTTTCGAGGGTGTGAGTAATCACTGATCAAATGAATATAGGTATTCTTGAACATCCTAAAATTAACAAAATTAACAATCTCTGTTTTTCGTTTCCCATTAAGATTTCCATTACGATGCAACCATTTCAAATAGCAAAAAGATATATTATCTAGACAAAACCAAATTTTATTCGAATGAATGCCATGTAGGAAAACATCATTATACCATTATATATACAACATACCCATTTCTTTACGCAAGCTGCAACTAAGCACATGGCATCTCAAATTCCACACAATCCATTCACAGTAAAAGTTAAAAAGCATTTCTCGGATTTAATTAAACGAAGATTCTTACAGCATCCTATTTCAGACAGGTGGAAAAAGACAAGCAATAGAATATCAAGTTATGATAGCATAAAAAGAGTATCAACTTTCAGTTTTACAAAAAAGGCACGGAGCGGGGAAGACCTCAAAGTTGACAAAAAAAGATAAAATTTCATCGTCCGCACTTGCCACAAATAATTCTCGGAAAGTTCCTTAAAGTAGAACAGCCATGAGAGAACACGTTTACCTCTACTTATGTACCGGGTAATTATAACTCCCGCTCGGTAGACTGCCAATTATGTGAACACTAAGCGCCTCGGCATAATTTGAACGCTGGGAAAAATAGCTTGCCAACAAAACTCACAGATACCCGTTTTAGACGTTCTAGTCAAGAAATGGCCGAATAGAGCCCTTTGGCACTCGATTTATCGAAATAAGACTCATGCGGGCAGGCGCCTAAATGCCTCGCCTCATCAATATCCGGTTAAAATAAAACAGTCTCTCGTGACCTCCACCGAGCAATCACTCTCTCTCTCTCTCTGACGCCGAGTACCTACCTATGGAGAAAGAACACCTATTCGTCTTGCAGAAGAACCGATATCCCAGGCGGAGAAAACCACCAAGAAGAAAAACAACTATGGCCTACAATGAATCGGAGAAAAACAGTATAGAAAGGGGGACAAGAAGCAGACTGGATATGTAACGGTTGCATACAATGCGTAGGGCACCACGAAAAGGAATCAATCAATCATCGCTCGATACAGCGTGGTTAGAAGATAAACTTCTGTCAAAAGATACGGCCAAGGGCTGATGACCGAATACCGAATGACATGGACGATGGGTTCAGCAAAATAAAGTTTAAATTTGGGAAATGCTATTAAATATAGTGGGAGATCTCTAGGGAATTTCAGCAACAAAGGGCTTCAATACCCACTTGATGAGATAACGCATCCTGTTAATAATATTTTAGAATTTCACTTCTGAGAAGTACGATGGATTTACAAGAAAATCTAGATAAACTAGAACTGTTAGACACAGTAGAGTAGCGTGAATGACTTGAAGAGCGAACCCCCCCTATCGCACTACCCGTCCGTCGCTTTTTGTCCTGTGTCGGTCTCTCCAGAGAATGAATCATTAAAAGTGTGCCTGCATTTCGGGTATTGTGAACGCTTACGTAGTTGCATAGGCACTCTTTGAAAAGGAGAAGCAAAGAAATATACTGGTGAAAACGAGAGGAATTCTTCCTTAATTATTTCCTATCAGAAAGCAGACCTACTACAAGGTCCACATTTCCTTCGGAGCAGGCCGGTACCGATCTCCTCATACTAATTCTAACTTATTCGAAGCTAACCAATCACCGCAAACCAGGGTTACTTTTACTCTACATTGATATATTTTTTCTAGGCATTCCGGATAAAAAATTTGATTTTTTTTAACCCAACATTTTTGCAAGAGCGACTAGTCAGAGTTTTTACAAAGGAATTAATAATTGTGTAATAATGTTTTCCATTATCACAGTGCGTCAATTGAACCTGTGTGCTTTATGACACACCTTTAAATTTTAACATACATACAGAGAAAGTTGCCAGGTTCGTGAATAACTGCTACGAAAGAAAATAAAGTGTGATAAAAAATACCAAATAGCCTGGAATGGGAGTCTCTGGAAGTTCAAAGATTTACCGATAGATTTAGCTAATTACAAATGTATAACCGTGTGATTTTACACAGGATATCGGTGAAATAATCCAAATACATCGGATTACACACACAATACATCGGAAGTTTGGAAAACTGACAAAATCGGAGGGAAACACTGCTGAACCGATAAATTGAAGGATTTGTTTTTCCATGTATTAACTTCTGCCAGACTTTCCTGAGGCGGGGTATTGTGCAACTGTTTTTGTAAAAAGCAGTGGCTATGCTTGTTAAGTTAGAAAATTTTCAAAAACTTCCCGCCTCCAACTTAGACACCTCTCCTTCCGACAGAGATTAATAATAATTCGAAAAAATTACTTCCTAATTTTACAGCATCTACATTTCACAACTTAGGTAGTAGTAAAAAAACATTCATGGAAATGGGATTTTTAGTACCTACATATTTTTAGAGATACGTTGCCATTTAGAAACCTCATTCTGTGATTGAGTTTCTGAACAATGAAAGACAATCAGAAAAGGTTACAGTTTCTTTTCCAAAGAGCATCATGCCACCTAGGCAAGAAAGGGAACTAAATCAATTTGAAAAAATCAACGTATGCTATATGCTCAATATACGCCCAAAGTAAAAACCCACATCGATGTCAAAAGGAAAGAAAAAACAAGCATGCCTTTTCAGTTTCAGGGGGCGAGGTTGTACAGTGGGCAGGCGTTGGGCTACTAACCGGAGGGCCTGGATTCGATTCCGGGTGACGCCACTGGGCACCCTCAGCTTCACCGTAACTGTGTGATTCTGCACGTACCGGGTATTCCAGGAAAACCCTAGGCGGTACAGGGCACACCTACCCTGCTGTGTTCATTAGGATCACTTAAATACCTTATCAATAGAGATGAAAGCTACTACAGAAACATTTTATGCTAATCAGGTTTCTTCTGGAATCTTTTTATCCTTTTAAATTCGAATCATTTTATTCCGTTCCCACGCATAGTTTACTGAAACAGTCAAAATTAATGCAGCACGCTTTGTCACTTTTGTAAACACATTTTCAAGCCGGGTTGGGTGTATGCTAATAAAATTCACTGATTTTATTTGAAAAGAAGGGATCCAAACGGATTGTATCTCTATTTATTTTATTCTAGTCAACATTTTTCATATTATTTCACCAAATAGTGGAGTGAATTTGTGATTGTAAAGCCCTTTCCAAATTATAACACCTTGATGTTCAACGATGCTAAAAAAAAGTCAGCGTTTCACTATCATCTATAATTCTGGAGTTTGAACAGGGGACATTTTATTACTTTTATATACACCACTGTAAGTTTCCTTAGAATATTCACCCATTTATAAGAATTCCCAAATCAATTACAAATGTTGCATTTTTTTCCGAGCCAATGCAAAATTACTCCTCACCACAAGCATGAAATCTTATGCGATTGATTGAAATTCTCACAACCAGGTTAAAATGTTTCTTAAAATCCTTGACATTGTAGGTAAAAATACTAATATCACGTTTTTGTCTGTAAAATCCCAACTGGAGGCTAAAATTTGACAATTTGGATGATAAAGAAGTTTAAAAAAAATGGCAGACCAAATCCTGAAATTGTTTTATCGCAAGAATATTTCGCCATTTCCGTTTATTCCATTCTTTTACTTAAATTAGAACCTATTTGATGAACTTCATTGTCGGAATAAACAAAATAAAGCACTCCAACTATATTTAGTCGATTAAATTAGTAAATGATGCATACAGGATACAATGAAAGTGTGAACCATATTTACACCACAAAGGCGTAATTATTTATGCAGGCCCATTTTATTTCCTTCTGTATAACCATATAGCTAAATTCCCAGTAAATATTTTTTTGCTACAAGAATTGTTTGGGTCCATTGAAGGTCTTGGAACATTTTTAGTACCACAATAAGCATTATAGCGATATACAGGCTGGTGCTACACTGAAAAAATATATCAATTTTTTTCAGGCGTCATCAGCGGTAACCATACTAGTTTACATGCCTGAAATGTCAATGAATGAAAATTTTTAAATTAATAAAATCATAAAATGCTCACATCCAAATTTACAGAGGAATATTAATCCGGTATTTAAATGAGATCATAAAATGAACAAATGCTTATACCAAAAAAACTAACGAATAATTGAAACTTGGTTCCAATTCACGTAGTTGGCATGCTCCATTAGCCGGAGCTGTGAGTGACTTGAGAGACGATAGACTAGTCACGAAGGCTTCTGCGAAGGTGTACATAAGTCAGGTTAATTTGGGCCTAATGATACTGACTACAACGCCAGTAAGACCGTCGACCAGCCAAATGAAACAACGCGGGAATAACCCAACAAACTGGTGTCAAACAGACGATATATTTGGACGACGAGCTCACGGGGCAAGGTTAGAGCGTCGAAAGTTAGCAGTCATTAATATGAATTACAATATTCTCATTTGGCGGTCATGTTAAACCTTCCTCATTTGATTTCAGCTTTTATCGGATTCCGGATCTCCTCTCACCTGCTGCTTGCTACGCAACGTACTTATGCACTGTGGGAAGTATAATGAAAAAGTAGTGATTAACGGCATTAATGAAATTCCACTATTTTATCACAAACGGTTTCATTCGCTACGCCCTCTGAAGACGACAATCGATGCCCAAAGTTGTCGGCCAACTGATGCTTAATGAAATCGGATACCTTTCAATGAACCGTTCTCCCTTAGAAGGAAGCAAGTAATCGCCTCATTGGTGAGTTCTAGCACGGTTTAACCAATATGCTGCGATGAAACAATGCGTGTGAAAACTAGGAGACAGCCACCTTGGCTGTACGTAAGAAAACCATAGGCATCGGTTAACGTTCTCCCAGATATTTCTGGTGTCCCTGGAGCCACCTGAAGTCCCACAATCCTTCACTTCTCATCAGTTTCCCCCAGGGTCCGATCCACAATATTTTACATAGCACCCTAGACCGAGACGAGACTTGGACCCTCAACATTTGGATTCGTTGACGGTTGCGTTGCCCCAAACACAAACCCGACCACCTTCATATTAATTTCAATGTGTTTTTTTAACGTTTACTTGAAATTCCATTTGTATTTTGCTCAAGTCAATCCAGGTGCACGTTCGACCTTAGATAGTATACACACTTACAAATATATAAATGAATCAAAAACATTTTTCCAGTATATTGTACAATTCATTAACTCTCTAAGTTGGGGTAGGTTCAATCACTCACGGAATTAGTTTAGTAAACCTAGGGTTTTCATGAAATGCATTTCATGTATGGGCATCTATTTTTTAACATGGCTTAGTAAATAGATAACCAGAATAACACAGTCTCTCTTCACTCAAGTTATGTAATTCGCAGGTTTAACTCTGTAATATTGCGTTCAGTTTTGTACTTTTCAATGGCGACTCAGTTTTTTAAGTAATTGCTAATTTGTTCACGGTAAGATTACCTATCAGAGCTGAAGAACAACGGCCTCTGCTACCTAATTCTTGTAATGCAATCGGGTTCGAAACACTGTGTAATATATCTGCATTGCCCAAGTTAGTAATCCAGAGTGATCGAGTGCGGCTCGTTTTTAAAGAGTACATACGCAATAATAGAGAGTTACTTTAAAACAAAGATAAAACGATATAAATAACAAAGGCATAAAATATTTCCCTTTGAGCTTTGCCAAAGTTTCACTAACTCGTTGAATTCTAAATCAATGTTTTGTCTATTAGTATATTGTTTTATGTAAAACTAAATCTTAATTCATAGCGACTTTCTCAATTGAATATGTTTTGATTTATATTAAGTATTTATAATATATACTTAAGGTTAAAAGTTCAAGAAGTTAATTAGATTTCGAGGTGCTCAGCTGATTTAGATCATATCGTACAGTAAACTCATCCATAGTTCATCCCTTACATAACATACCAAAATACATGAAGGAAAGAACTCGAGGAGCACAACACCTCTACCCTGGATTCGAGGCCATGATTTCGGGTGATCAAGCGCTTCACCTACGCAGCTAACAGGGCAGCTACTTAAACTGACTATTTTCCTCCATTCCCCTCCTAGTATATTAGACCATTTATCAGCTTTGTTTTCAGTCTTCGATTAGAAACAAATAAAAACCAGAACTTTGAGGGTCAAAACCAAAAGGCAATGGAAAGATCTTTAACAAACAATTGAAATAAATAATCAAGAGTCCACGAGGACCGTGGGATGGAGGCCTATAGTGATCACGCTCAATTACCTTGGGAACACTCTAATGGTTACAAGCCTTTGTGTTTTTTATCAGGGCAGGGAAATAAAGCATTTCCCTTGACAGCTCTGACTTATCGTAGGTCTCAAAGCTCGTTAAAACTCCTCATTCACTGATTATAGCTTGTCACAATAGATGAATTTCCCAGCATCTTAAAATTCTGCAATTGCACATTATTTTTCACCGTTCTTCACATCACGCCCTCATTCCATGTTGCCGCCTTGGCGAACATTTATCACGAGTCCAGCAGTAAAAGCGACTTTTCCACGTGTTTCAACAGAAAAGTGCAAGTAAACGAGCGGCTATTTGACTGACTTTCCAGAATAATTGGAATCATTAGTTAAATATCATGCACTGGTCTCCTACCTTGAAACGGACAGCTTTAATTTAAAATCCAACATGCCGAAGAGTCAAGATTTGCGAGAAAAGCATTTATCTTCCGTGTAATAGTTGGGTTCAACTTTAACCGCTGAAGGCTTTTAATGAATAGAAAACGACTGCATTCGCTGGTCTCCAATCAAAACATCAGTCATTATTACAAGCTATACCAATCTCCTACCTTAAATTTCATAAGCTAAAGAAAGGAAGTTCTCAGGGAATTGACAAAGACTATTAAAAAATTGTGAATGAGAAATATAAAGGAATGTTAGGCGCGGAAGAAGTATCAAACTTTGCACCTATGGTTATGAGTTAATACTCTTTGGTGTAGACCACCGCTCTATAGCGAGGATTATATAATATAATGATTATATACATAATGATCTAAATGAGAATTTACAGAGGCTTTTCTAATCGTGCAATAAAGTCTAGTTCGTGACCTAACTATGATGATATTTACTGAAGTACTTCCAAACACTTCCATACAACTAAATATGCAAAACTCACTCACAACAAAATAAAATCCGCTCATCATATCGGCTTCAAATTAAAAAAGGAAATTACCAAATGAAATAGCGACTTTCCATTTGAGTAAAATTTTTAATTAAAAACATTCGTCCAGACAGAAATATGCTTTCTATGGCGAAGTCAACCTTTTAATTTCAGTTAATGTTTTCATAAATTATGTTCGTAAAGTGAATTTCTTAAAAATATATTTTATTTTCACAAAAATCCCTGATAAAAATTGATAAAAATAATAAATATTTTAAAAGAGGGTATAGTTTGAGCATAATAATCAAGTTAAAGTCAAAACTTTCAAATTTAATACTTTATAAAATTCCATAAATCACATTCGTAATACATGAGTAGGGCTTACTTCCTTCAAGTATCATTTCTTAGATATTACGTAATCAAAAAAGGCAATCGTTTCACTAGACTGTGGCTGGCACTACATGTAGTAAAGTGATAAAATTAAATTAATATAACCAAATCATTAAATCACTGCGACTACAATGCATTCGTAGACTCACCCAAAGCCCAAAAAGAGCCAAAATGTACGTACACCTTTTGCTACTAACCCGCCAATACACTCGTGTTGAAAGTCTGTCCTTTCCATGGAAACTGTTACGTCCACATTACGCTTAGTGTAAATTTTTGATCGAAGTCATTTTCGTCATACTGCCCGATGAAGAGACTTTATCACTCGTTCTACGTCATCCGGATCACGTGGATAACGAGTGATGAAATTCATTTGCGACACCAATTTTAATACGCACGGCGCTGGGTCTCGTGTCCTTACATCTGATCCACCAAACAATAGAGGGAGCAGTGCCTACCAATCAGTAAGGAATCTCTAACGTAAGGTCCAAATAAAGGCTTAAATCTGGGGCTTAATCCAGAGTGAGAATCGGAAGCATCTGTTTCCATGACGCGAGAGGCACTATTTCGGCAAAGACATGCGCACTGCCGACGTCAATCGCATTCTACGCTGAATGAAATTTCCCATCGCTGAAATCGAATTATACCCGTAAATGGTTTGATCGTGAGGAGTAGGGAGAAATTAATTTCGCCACCCATACGGATTCCAGGAATAGATCGCTGAATTATTTTCACTTAAAATTAAGAAGCCCATCTTTTCCGCCTAGCAGTAAAGTCACTGAACAGAAAGTTTAGTGCGGGTTAATTCTAAGCCAAAGATTTTGCCAAGGGTCATAAAAATGTCAGTCCTACTATGACAACATAAATCATTAGCATACAGTACTCTTTAATGCCCCCTTTACAAGAAAAAATCTTCTTCGGATCTTATTACGCCCCTCGCCTTAACTAGGTGTATATTTCCTATTTCCGACCTGCTCTCTATTAGGCACATAGAACTGCAGGACAAGAGGAACCTTCAGGCCAAACGTCTAATGAAATGCATACCAATGATGAGAATGGTGCCTAAACTGGTGAACTGGCTCTCCACGCAGAGAGAGAGCTGAGGCCCGAATCTCAGAATTGGTCAAAGCAACTGCGGGAAATGCCGCGACAGTACCTTCAAACGAGTCACCCGCTGCTGTGCATACATATGCGGAAATTTCACAATGTAAAAATCATTCGCCTGACCCGGGACTTGAACCCGGATCCATTAGCTTTAAAAGATTGTTCCGTTAAAGCACTTAAAATTTCACAGTGTTAAAAGACGCCTGGGTATTATAGCTTAACTGGCTAAAGCTCTCGGCCGGAAATATAAGGATCTGGGTTCGAGTCCCGGGTCAGGCGTTTTATTTTTACATTGCGAAATTTTCGCATACTCAGAATTGGTGTGTTTTAGACTTACCCTAATCAAACGCCTTGCAGAGAATATTAAAATGAACAATCATGTCCCGGTCGGATAGGATGTTACACTATGGCCTTACGTTGAGAGCAATTCAACACTGACGCCGAGTTTCTGCCTTCCATTCTGCACTCCCCAAAATCATAATTACCGGTAAGTACCCAACGATTCCGAATGAACCAAATGCCCTCAGCTGTCGGTCGCCTCCCATAAATAATCCTGTCAGATTCCTGTGACATGAGAACACGAACACATCCGAAGAAAATACGGGAAGCATAAAACTTTTCACAGCCAACATGTACCTATGGTTTAAAAATTAACGCCATAATCAAAGCAACCTTTAAATCACCCGCCGAAGTCACTCAGGTATAATAACAATGCGGCTTCCCAATGACAATATCTCAACTTAGGCTCACGAAAATGCCACCCTCCTCCTGACGACAGTTTTCTAAAAACGCGGCTCCCCAACCAAGCCGATTAATTTTTAAAGTTCCACGAGAGGCGGGCACGGGAACGAGGGAGGGATCAGAGGTGGTGGCGTAACGAT
>LYUA01000180.1:353631-369497 GCA_002093875.1 Calopteryx splendens
ACTGAGGGGGGGTGGGAGGGAGGGAGGGGGGAAGCGAGTGAGGCGGTCTTGTGATGGAGTGAGGCCCCACATCTGTCTGGATCCTGTGGCAGTGAAGAGAGTTGTTTAACACGCGGAAGGATGGGATGGCGGAGAGGAAAGCCCGCCCCCCCTCCACTTGTGGAATATATGGGACGGAAAAGTTGAATGAATGGGGTCGATAGGGTATAAAGTGGTCGACGAAAAATATAATACGTCATGTTCGTCAGGTGCCCTCTTCCCGTGTACGTGACTTACGGATGCTGACGGGGAGGAGAGGCGAGGGTGGAGGAGGCTGTGGAGTCGAGGACAGCTTTTCGCGTTATCTAACTCAAAGAATAATAATCAATATATTTTTTCGAGTATTTTCCATCAACAACTGGGTCTATCGAGCGAGTTACCTGATTCGCACGGGAAATGTAAACGAGCAGTCAGATTTTGTGAAACTTCTCGTCAGTCATTAATCGAAAAAACGGCAGAAAATAGTCAACCTAATTCCCGAAATGACACTCGAATGCACCAATATTAGATCTGATTTAAGTTAATTACCTCCCCAAAAAATTCTTTGAGTAAAAGTTTGATAGCTATGAAAAACATATTATGAAAACTATTAACGATAATGATCAAGATAACTTCAGAAAGAACCTTGATTAATTTCCCAGTTATATCAAGATGATAAAGAGTGGAAATATATTTAAAAAGATCACTGCGATTATATCACATCAGATATCCTGAAACCTGATCATTACTGTTTCATACTACTTAGAAAAAATCAATGTGAAATGCAATTCTTCATATTGGTAAACTTGGTATCCGGTTTGTACGATGGCTGTTTTGGTACCTTCTTGTGCAAACGATTCACGGATTTAATTGAGGGATAAATATATATTTTCATATGGTGCTACTGCTACACTCTCCGACTAGAAATTGCTAGTACACAATAATAAGGCAGTTTCCCCTGTATGAGTACCATGGCCACATCCACGCATAAATTCGCCGAAAATAACACCTGTTTCGCCTTCCTTCATTTTCACAGCCCTCCCCTAAGGTCATTGAAGGTTAAAACCATAACCTACGCCCGAAGATCTAAATGATATCCGCCGCTAGAGCCTTTAAATGATATCTGAACATATCGCAACTTCGTTTAAAGGATAATAAACGGCCGATATAATGTCTGAATCGGTTTCTGGATTAGTCTATACTTGCCCCGGAATAGCTTTAACATTTCATTTTGCTGAAGATAAAAGATGGGAGTGACGATATTAATCGCACAGGAATATATCAAAACACATAAGATATTAAAAAAAGATTAAACGGAGAAAACTAGTATAGAGCGAATTCCGCAAAAGGTTGCTTATTATTTTCTACAACCCATTATAGCATATTGCGTGAGCATAAATTCGTTATGTGAACGTTAAAAATTAATATGTACACCAGCTATGTCATTTTGGATGCTAATAATAGCAAGTACATAACTTAGCAGCAGAGGGCATTCGAAACCCGTACTCACCAATCTCAAGCACCCATTCATTCATCAAGGGCGTCCTCACTCATTTTACAGTTCCATCGCTTTCTTTCCCACGGATATTTGGGAGCAAGTCGTAATTTTATTGGTGGAGCACCGCGGAATGAATGGCCTATCCCTTTTCGGCAATTTGATTGGGAGGAAAGGAAAAATACGCGCGAAAATATCAAAAAGGAGTGGATAATGACCGAGGTGAGCAGAAAATGAAATCGGTGAAGGTGAATTCGGAGAATCGGATGAGGAAAAACGGGACGGGAAGGTTGGAGTGGGGAGGTAGAGTGGGATAGGTTGGGAGGCGGGGGAGGGAGGGAAGGGGGAGCGTGACGGTTTTTAAGGGGGAGGGGGAAAGAAGCAGGATAGCGAGAGAGGAAGGTATGTGTGGGAGTGATACTGAAAGGGAGAGGCCCACACTATATCGATTTCATGACGTCATTAGTCCGCCGCTCTCGGGACGTGGAGAGGGAAAGGAGGGACTGGAGAGAGAGAGCGAGAGAGAGAGAGGAAAGGACGAAGGAGGAGAAAGGGAGAGCGGAGGGGGGAGTAAAGAGGGAAATAGTCCCAGGCTGGTTTTGCGCGGAAAATACAAAGGGGATTATAAGGATTCATTGTCATTGCCAGGGAGAGCGAATGGCGAAACCAGAGGGGCTCACCAGCCAACCCTAAAATAAGTCTCCGATACGTTTCAAGGAATGCTACTGTGAGTGATTGCATGAAAAATTATACGTGAGTTGATTACACCCTTAGTTACCTCCATCAATTGAAAGAAACGGCGTTCGAAATAGGAAGGGAATTTAATGATATAGGTACAGGACACTTTAGCAGAATTGATGCCATTTCTTCGCATGTTTACTAACAGAACGGTAACCTCCTTTACCACAGTTGATATGCAAATAAAGTGTTGTTAGTTTTCATTGGCTCATTCTAGTTAAACGAAATAGGAAATAAGTCCAAAAAAGGAGTTGTCCATATTCACTTAAAGTCCAAGGATTTTTTCCTCGGGAAAAATATTCTCCTGCCTAGAAATGATATAAGATATTCATAAAACTCACTCAATCACGCTGCGACTCACAAAATTTACAGAAAATGAGAAGCCATAAATAACGCTTGACAAGTATGAATTGGCTTTGGAATGCTTCTTGTTATCAATAGTTTATCTTTGATCCGTCAATCGATACATAGTTATATTGTCAACAGGAACTTCATTTAGTACTTATATACAATATCAATGGAAATTGAAGAATCTAACAACCCTCCAACACTGAATGCATACATAGTTTCCAAAGTCAGTACATAATCATTTATCATTGACATAGCAGTTTCAAATGCCATTGCCGGTCAAAATGCACTTAAGTCACAAAATAATATAAAATATCTTCCAAAAATATGAATATTCTCTATTTATGCCGTTTTTTTAATACACATATGTATATTTAACCATTTCCTTGATCTACACCAGTATGAGTATCATAGGCCCAAACAAGTTTTAATAATATGCTCCACGTCAAATTAATTTAGACGAAATTCAGGTAATTGAGTTAAAAATGCGTGTAGCAAAAACCCATCCGTATAGGAATATTTTCCGAAAGTCATAGAATATGTAATAATATAATATCTGAAAAATTTCACTTTTCAGCGGGCCTTAAGAAGAAATGTGCGAGTCCCACACCATGGGCGACGAAAGTTGCCTGAATCAATAATGCGCCAATTGTTCTGCATGTGAAGCGAGGTCAAGGTCTGAAAGACCTGTTGGAGGCATTATCGCCGCCTGGAATTGAAAACATCTCTGGAGTCTAGCATTGGTGCCTTTAGAGTCAAATCGATATTACCACACAAATAAAAGACGGCGTACACCAAGAAAAGGCTAATGTCTGGATGAAAACGATGGCCTGCGGAAGGGAAGTTTCGAAGTACCCGCCGAAATATCGCACAGCTGTTCGAACTTAATCTATCGCGTGAATCGAGAAGAGACATGCCAAAAACCCGGTGGCTGGCGAGAGGGTGGACACGCGAAAACGCACACCAATAAACCAAGTCACATTTTCGCGAGCCCGCACGAGCAGTGGAATACCATCCACGAATGCAAGAGCACGATCCTTTTGCCAGGAGAACACGATACATACACATACAAGTACCTACGGGGAGGAGGTAACACGTACGGAAATACGAAAAACAAAAGAAAAGAAGATTACTTAGCATTTTATCGTAACATCGCATCCGTATTGAGCCACATGCTCCGAATTTATTCGGAGAAACGGCGAGGCAATTGGTGATCCTACGAGTTAATTTACAACGAGTGGCACATGCTTCATTTCCAGTCAGTTTGCAGCACCGTCGTTAAACCAATCTCGTCCGCAGCATTTAAAAAGTCTAGTTCTCGATGGATCGTGCTATAAGGGTCGCATGGAATGAAAGTTTGAAAAGTAACGAAATCAGAAGAAAAAACAAAAGACGATCGATGGCCGATGCCTCACCGTTGGTATGTTTATGTTCGTCGCCGGAAACGTTTTAAATTTATAGTCACAAGAAAGGGGATTCATTTGAAGCCAATCCTACCTCGGCGAGGCTCCTCTCAATGATTCGGCGCTGTCACTCGCGGAGAAAGATTCATGAGTATGTCCAAAGGGTCCGAACACGTGACCACGCTGCTTCCACTTCGCAAAGAACACTCAAAACAATAAACTTCAACATTTAAAATTATCTAAAAATATATTTTAAAAACACTGCCACAGCACCGCAAGGAAATTCTTAGGTGATCACAAACCGAAAGGATAAATATCCTAGGTCGCCCTTTGAAGAGATAAGGGAGGGATTCTATGCACGCTAGGGTTGGACAGCGTCTGAGCACGTGACTGCGGAGACGATGCCGTCATGGTTAAGTCCGTGACGTCATGGAGGGTGGTGAAATGATGACGTCACCTCTGCGGTATCACAGAAGCTTTTTCCTTTTATCCCCCACTCCGCCCCTGCTTCCCTCCCCTATTTTGCCGAAAAGGAGGAGGGTAGGTATGACGTCATGAACGGGCTTAACGCCGTACGCGGTCATAACTATGACGTCTTCGTACGTGCCGTGCCAACTCGGGTTTCGGGTGTTTTATACATTAGCGAGTCTGCGCAGTGAACGCCTGTTTTTCCCCCGACGCTCGCGTGACATTGAAAGACCTCGAGAATTCTTGACCTTGAATGCGACTATGGGTTCCCATCATTAAATTCTAAAATATTTGTTATTAACCACCGGATAAAACGCGGAGAAGCTCGGTCTGCGACTAAAGGTACTTTTTAACGAAATAAATAGTACCTAGGTATATGCCTATTTGGGCGAAAAGAATGAGGGGCACTGCATAGTCTTAAATGCACTCTTTGTCGGGGTGGCAAAAAGTATCTTGATTTCTCGTGGAAATTCGTCTTCGAATTCGAGACATTTTATAGCATTACCCTTTTTCATTTCGAATTCACAATTCTGCCAAGATTGAGATTAATTTTATCATGAATGAACTTTCCACCAAAATGCCACGAAGTAAACGCTTATTAAAGGAATAAAAGATTCGTGACCAAGATAAGTCTTTCTATTAACACCATCAATCGAGTTCCAAATACAATTTTTTTTGCCTATGCCAAGGGATCCTTCCCCTATAGAATTTTACGTCAATTAGTGAGAGCTTCAATTCTGAATTGCGCTTCTCTGTCTATGAAAGTTAGAGGGTGTTTTTTTAATTTAATCTTCCCATACGTAGTCGTTTTAAGTCCAATTGCACCTCCGATTCCAACATTGATCGTGAATAAATGGTGGAATAACGCTTGTTAGCAAGTTTGCTTTGGGGTTGCCTGTATTCAAGGATAGGAAAACTGAAATCGACGATTCTGACCATGAAGATATTAGGTTTCAAGATCTTTCGCAAAGTTTGGACATCACTGTATCATCGAAATTTAAATTGATGATTCTCAAACTTTCATAGGTAGCGGGCCCTTGAACGATGGTTTCGGAAGATTCATTCATTAGAAAACATGCACTTTGTACTTTCTGATTGGTGTTATGTATTACAATCTCCCTCATTTGTCGCAATGACTCTTATAACTGAGCATTCAAAATTTCTTGTACCTGGCATGTTGTAGAGATGAGAATTGTTTTCATGCGTTTATACCTACATATGTATTTTACTTATTTAAAATCATATATATTTTATGCATCATTTTAAAATAGACATTAAGAAAGATCATTTCAATCACAATGCCATCATCCCATCAGTGTGATATGGATTTGTCATTGCAGCATATCAAATCTTACGATAAGGGATCATGAAAGACACCTCAGTTAAAAATTATAGAGGGGAGTTTGGATATAAGTTTGAATTTAAGAGTGCAAATTAATGTCACATGCAAGTGTAACAATTTTTGCCAAAATTTTAAGATTAGGAATAGCATTGTTAAAAACCAAAAATAGTAGTGATCTAAGTGACCCGCCAACTATATTTCCCAAGCCTCAATTATGAATGTGATAAAAAAACCATTACTTAAAAGAGAGAATGAAAAGGTCAACTATTATTATTTGGTTATTTTGTAGACATGGCATAGTAGCCAAGTGGGTACAGCATTCAACTGCTGACTAGAAGATTTAATTCAAGATGGCTTTGGGAACCCCTGACTTTACCCAAGACATGTAATTTTTTGAGCACCAAATCTTGCTTGGGGACAAAATATGGCACAGAATTAATAATTTAACAAGCCCCTAGAGGGCTTAATATGTGATGAGCTCTACCCTCTCTTATCAAGCCAACCTTTGGGTTGATTACTGTGAATTTTCATTTTGAGGATGTGATTTTTCTATTGAAATTGCTCCATGGAAAATATCTTTTGAAGCTAATTAATATGAGAATTATTCTAATTTATGTATTTGGTGGATAAGGAAAGATTTCTGACATGCCCGGAGGTTTGGGCCACTAACAAGCCTTCGATCTGAGATTTGAATCGCTAAGAATCTACACGTGACCCTAAATCTTAACATTCCAACAGATTTTTTCAGCATAAAAAAATAAATAGTATATATGAAAGTCATTAAAATGCAAAATAATGCAGCAAAAATTATTGTTGGTAAATTTCAAAATGCAAATATTTGAAATATTTTTTTAAAGTTCATGGTGAAAAAGTGCAAAAGAAATAATTAAAAATATCGCATAAGGAAATGAAAAGACAACCAAGAAATTAATTATGAAACATTGAAATAAAAAGATGAAGTTCATACTCACTAATGCAATTCCTCCACCAAGTATGAATGAAAAAATCATAGTGGAAGTATCCTGTTAATTGGACTGTAGTCTTTGGAGCAAGGGCAGGGAGGTAGGAAATCCCATTTCATAATAAAGTGTAGTCTTGCAGGAACTTTCTTATCTTCATTTCTTGTATTTTTATCATGGTAATAGAAAGTCAGGAAAAAAATATAAGTAACAGAAAATAGTTTGCCTCCTTCTATGTAAAGGGCTGAAACATAACCTTTATATGTGAGAAGATCAAGAGATATAGTTCATGCATAATTCCTAAAGGGCAAAAATCATTAAGTATTAATGAAACCAAGCTATATTATGAAACAAAATGAAATGTGCATGCTTAATTTTGCTATGACTTTCTGAGTAGGGAAAAACAATAAAACAATATTTACAGAAATTATGATTCTTGAAATTATTAAATCTTAGGAAAAATTCATTAAAACCTTACTAAATTAGAGAGTGGCATTTAGGAAATTTTAACCCTTCCATTGTGTACAATGCACTGTTTGCATTGCATTTCCATTCCTTAAGTACCCCTTCTGTTAAAGGTATTTAAATCTCTCAGAGTGCATTTTTAACAGGGTATTCTTATTGAAAACCTGGATGCAATCTGTGTGTTGTGCACACTGGGAGGATACCTCCAATTAAAGTCACACTTGATGGGTTAACTCGGTGGTATAATAGATAGGAATACAGAACAGAAATAATAGAACTGAAAGCTATAAAAGACAGGTGATACCCTTCCAGAGTTGCCTCAAGTTTCACTTAACCTATCAGAATTCCTTTTCTTCACTCATAGTAAATATAAGTATCTTTTGCAGCTATCATTGTTGAGCAATAATAGCTGCAAAGCTAATTGAGCAGTTTGATAAATATGTTATTATTGGCAGGTGTGCCTCTCCACAAAGAAGGTTAGTCTTCATAATTTGATGCTAAATGCCATTTGTGTATCAATCCAAATACTCAAAATAAAGTCTCAAGCAGTGGCATAGCCAGGGGAGGAGGGGTTATATGATACCCAGGGCAGGAGAAATGCGTTGCTCACATACAGCCATCTAGGAAGACTAGGCATTAGCTTCAACTCACATTTAAATGGTGTATTACATTGCTGCAAGATGCTATAGCTTTTTCAAACTCTTGGAGTCTTCAGACTCTGAAGACTACAAGGTTTACCTAAAGAAGTTAGTGTATTTCTAGTAATATAATTCTTTACTTAAAAGAGCCTATTACACATTAGAAGCACACTTTAATGGACTTCAATGCATGTCTAAAAATATACTCCAAATAAATAAGCAGCCAAAGGAAATGAAAAACTATCATGGAATTTAATAAAAACCAATTTGTATGCCTAAATTTAAAATCCGAGGGAAAATGACTATTATACCTATTCTGGACATTTATCACAATGAATTTTCCAAGTCCAATACAGAAAACTAATTTCCCAAATTTTTAGCCCAGATCGTATAACTACTGAAAAAAAAATATTTTTAGCATGTTTGGTAGTTTAGCAACTGTGTGCAAGTCTGAATTGCCTGTAGTATACATTTTGTTTAAAAAATGTAGTGCCATCACTTTCAAGGTATAGAAAACTTGAGTACACTTTTCTAAAAAAATCCTGCACATTTCTGAAAATACTGAATGAAAATTTGTATATGTTAAACACACATACAAACTTGAAACATTGTGGGGAAAATTTTATTTTGATGCCAAACTTCGATAGGAACTGCAAAAATTTTGGAGGCAAACCTATCAGGGATAGCCTCTCTCGCCATTAATATTTTTTTCTGAATTAACCACAGAAATGATTGCACATAATCAAGAATATATCATAGGAAGTTCAATAAATATATCATTTATTGTTGTTTGAATTGAGTGCACATGTTTTCCGTTTCCCATGAGTTATTTAAATAGTGAATCCAGAAACTTATCCAGTGGAGGAAAAATGGGTATTTAAAAAAGACATGGAGTTTGGATCAAAGAAAAACAAAGCAAAGTATTTTGGTAATATGGAAGCTATGACATGGCTTGCTCAATTGTATTAAATCTGGCTAACAGTAGCCTTGGGGTGGTTACGGGAAAGGGAGGGCTGACTAGTCAATAGCAAAGAATTTTAAGAATTCCCAGCCTAAAAGCAGCTTGGTTTCCAGAATCATTGCCTGGATAAACTACTGAAACAGTAGGGCAGTGTGATAAAAACTCTCAAAATCCAAGAAAGCTCAATCACCTGATATGCGGATAAGGTCACCATGATGTCCAACCCATTATGCACCACTTACAGCCACTGATTTTGCTTCCATAAGAATAGTATACTATTTGGAGTGCTATTGGTCATTTAAAGCAAAGTGAGATGTTCATTAGCCAAACTGGCCTTTGGGTTGATTACTGTAGTTTTTTTGGTTCATACAGGAATGCCAAAAAAGAGTAAACAACCAATATCGAATATATCAACAAAGCTTTTGGATGGGAGAAAAAAATTCTTCAGGCACAGTGCAGTTGACATTGAAGGGTCAGAACCTTCTCCCTACCCCAAAATTATTTTCTGGTTCTATCACAGCTAAATATTAAAACTTTATTCATCAAACTACATTTAGACCAATTCCAATCACTCAACAATCTTCCTCATTTTCAACCTACTACCCCTTTCTTTAAACAAATATCAATGTAACATGTATAGCTAGAGTATCACAATTAGTTTCCACAATCATCTTACCACATACTGGTGTGTATCCAGCAAAGCAAAAGACTTAATTGTTGCTTATGTGGACTTAAGAATAATTCTCATTTTTCCCAGATTATCAAAACATATTTGAAATGCCATGCAATTTCCTGAATTCTCAGTTTTTCCCTGTAAATTTCCACAATGCTTAAATGATGGACTGACTAGGAATTTCATCATAGGAAGTCCACCCATTTTAGGTACGATATGGATGGCTTCTAAAATCTTCTATCAGATCTTATATTATTTTTCACTTACATATTTTTCCTAGCATTCATGCAATCGAAAAAGCCTATTCTCTCCTTCCCCTACCTCAACACTCTTCCTCTAATCAGAGGCTTCAGCATCCAACTACCCTTCCATATCTCATCCATCCACCTGTTCAAAAAACACCTAGAATCCTTATCTCTTCCCTCAACATATTTAAAACTTCATCTTTACGTCTTCCTCTCCGTCTAACTCATTTTCTCCTTGTCCACATTTCAAAAGCCATAAATCTACAGTCATCCTCTCACGTCAAAGATAATGTTCATGAACCATAGAGTGCCATACCTCATACAAAAGTCACAAAGGCATTTAACACATTTGAATTTAAAATTTCTCCAATTCCGATTCTCCCTTTACACGCAGATGAGGGTATCAAGGTGGCAGCATGGTCTTGGTAGTCTATTCAGTTGCCGATCAGAGTTCACTGGTTCAAACCCAGACGATGTCTCTGGACACCGCCAATTTTTCCCAAATTTAGTGATTTTCTTGTTACCAAGGATTGGAGAGGGGAATAGGGGATATTCAAAAATTTGTTCCACTCCAAGTATTCATATCTAAACCTGTAGTAATCTCTGTAGCCCAGAAGGTAGTACTATGAGTACAGCCCCAGTGGGGAAGGAGAAGGGTGACTGTAGCCTCCACAACGTCCAAAGTCCAACCCCACATGCATCACTGAGAACTACTGACATTAAACATTAATTTGGCTGTGGAGAATTACCTACATGTCTTAGCCTAGTGAGTGTCAAGGATGACAACAATATCTTCAATCTCACTGTTTCATCCAGAACATGAAGGCTATATATGTCACACAATTGAGGAACAGGAAATCATCATAACCAATTTTTTTCCTGACTCACAGGACCTAATGCCTTCATTTCAAATGATACATTAGCATTTGCTTGGAATGTCCCACAGTACCTCATATTGAGATTAAGATATTGTTCATTGTTCTGCCATGGAATACAAATCAATTCCAATGGCATAGTAAGCATAATGTATATATGAATAGACAATGGCATCAAACAGTAAAAATTTGGCTTTTTGTTCTTTGTAGTTTCTCCTTAATAATTTTATCAGGATATAGTTAATACATGGTTGCATAACATCAATCTTATTTCCTCCCACAACCCTATTTCCTTGGCTAGACCACTGAGTAGTATACACTTTTAACAAACAAAAATGTTTGTTCATAATCAATCCATTAACTAAAAATTATCACAATTGTATAGAAACACAAAAACAGTAACTTTTGTGGTATGATCACTTAGAGGGTGAAATTTCCACTGCAACCATGCTAAAGAGAAATCAAATGTCTCAATGAAAAATATGATAATGGATTCTGGCAACAGAATCTATTTGGATTACCATATTTGTAATAAAACTTTAGTAATGCAAACTGGCCCAATGCAATTACTATATAGGTATTTATAAGCCTAGATATAAAACAAAGAAAATCAGATAATAGCATGGATTATTTAAAAAAAATTCATAACCAATCTAAAATACAATTTTTACATAAACTCTAAGCCTAATGAATTCATAGCTAATTACTAGTAGCTGTTTGTTGGGTTGATAAATACTGATAGCACAAAACTACCAAGTCACTTTATACCCTGAGATTGTTGTACAAAACCAATTCTCAAATCGGTAATTAGCTATTTCCCCATAATTTTTTGGGGTTAATTGAAACTATAGGAGTGTAACATAGGTTAATAACAAGGAACCGATAAACTAGTAACTAATCATGATAACACTGGTTCAATAAAATTGAACTAAATGAATAAATATTAGCCTTAATCATCAATGTACTTCCCATAAGTTTGAAGGAGCCATTTATAGATCAGCTTTTTGCCTAAAATAACTGGCCAACAAATGCAAACATTACACATGTATCTATTTTAACCAATTACTTTTAAAATTTCAAATAAAAATTCTGAATATTTCATACTTCTCTTACTTCAAGCAATCTCAAATCCCTGATAAGGCTATTCTTTTTTTAAATTATACACAGGCTTAACCCCATTTCCTTCGTTCCATTTTAAAAGATTTCTGATGCAATCTTGATACTACTGACTTCATTACCAATCACAAAGCTACCATCAGATACTGGTCAGAGTGGTAGTAGTTACTAGGGAAAGTGACTGACAGCTGAAGTAATTTTATCCATTAGGAATGGGTAGGTTATTTGGTAGAGGTAGGATACTCAGGGAATTAAAAAAGAGTGAAGAGAAACCTGGCATCAACAGTAGCCTACTCTTAATGAAAGGCAGTATGGGGAATAGCTACTTGAAGTGCTCTGAACACAACACCCAAGTCATGATCGGGAAACCACTGAAAATCAACTCACCCACGACAGGAATTCAAGCCCAGGCCCTCAGGGTGGGAAGCCAGTACACTATCCATGACACCAACCTAATCCCCAAGGATACTGTAGAATATCTCTTTATATACCTAACTGCTGGGCACCTTCAAAATTTATTTTCATCGTCAGGTACTGTCACATAATGCATGTCAATATAATTTGTAAACTGGTATAAAAATGCCAATCACTCCACTGCCTGATTTCACAGACACTTCGCCACCATAACCTGTATAAATCTTTTCTGCATAATCCTTTACTGATCCTGCAATGATCAGGTTCTTTGCTGACTGCAGCTAACAAATAGCATGACATCCACCAATTTCAAATATAAAATTAAAGAATAGTATCCATTACTTCTAAAGATAAATATACTTGCAAATCACATCAAACACCACCTGTGGCTGAGAGCCAATATTGTAAAATTTCAAATTCTTTGGGTTGGAAATATTACCAGTACCCAAGAGGTGGTAACTTTTGCTGAAGTGAAATAAGTATCAATATCATCAATTTGTTCTGTGAATGGGCTGCAATGACAATTATAAGCTAATTTATAAAATTAATTACATTAATTAAAATATGCAACCTAAAACAAGGGCAGGCATTATGAAAAAATTGTTTTGTCATAGTTTACATAGATATTAACCCTCAAGCCATGATGTCAGTCTCACAGACCACTAAGCCATTATTTTTATCCCACGTCTATTTTTTGCAAGGCCTTCTACTTTTTAGAAGCCTTCTCAACTTTTAATGAAAGACGTTAATGTAAAGTGATGAGGAGTTTTGGTGTGGAGAAATATTTTTTCAATTTATTTGTCAAATTTGCAGTCTGGGAGGCCCATGTCACCGTTAGTGTCAATTTCTTTCAAACCATTATATTTTTTTAAAGGTAAGGCAGCATATCCTATTTTTGTAATGACTTATTACTTCAGCAACATCTAATACTATCATTATATCCAATAAGATCTCTATTATGATATAATTTTCTGTTATTTTAGACCATGGAGAGCAGTCACACATCTTTCATCTGCAGTAGTATGAAAACTCTCTGATCCATTCCGAAAAAATCAGAAAATGTCTTCAGGAGGTCAGTGATGTATCATATTTTGAAAGTGAAGTTGTAGGTTCCAATGGGAGCTACAATTTTCATGATAGGTTTAGTGAGCATTCCATGGACTCTCCTTGGTTGAATTAGATTTTGAGGATGGAGGATATTGACATTAGTGACACTTCAGGCAATGGCAGTGATAATTTCTTTAAAGGGAAAAAATATTTTTCCAAGAATAGAAAAGAGCCAAAGAAGACCACCAGAATGTATAAGCAAAATATTATTGTGCAGTTACCGGGCCTGTAGGTACCAGAAATGGGCCTGGGTGAAAATACTTCCATTAGAGAAGTTTTCATTTTTATATTTAATGACTATATGATCAGCGAAATAATGAAACTTATGAAGAGGAAAATTTAAAGTGCAAAGAAGACAGCACGGCCAAAGAGATTGTCTCTAACATTCAAATATAGATATTGCTGAAACGAAGGCTTTCACCGGGCTTCTTTTGCTCTCCTCTGTTTAGAAGTCCATCAGAGGAAATATCTAGTCTCTTTTCCTCTGGTCATACTGGATGCCCAATATTCCACTCAATTTTGTTGACCAAGAGATTTGAAGAGTTAGCCCTATGCCTTTCCTTCAAAGATAAAAGTGTAAGTGTTGATAGGAAGAAAACAGATCCCACTGCAGTGATCACCTGCATTTTTGGCTTCTTTGTAGAAAATTTGCAAAAGTGATTATCTATGGGCCCTTGAAATGCCTGAACCATTTTGTGAAAGAAGTAGGTTCAAGATTTTATACCAAAAAACCCTGCAAAATTGATTGTTCAGTAATTTCACAAAGGAATTATCTATGTGATGTATATATTTGTAGTGCTAGGGATAGTGATGGGATTAGTCTGACTGCATTAGAAAAGAGATTTCAAAATCTTTTTCATTCAGTTCTACAGCTCTGTAAATCAATTTATAAAACAAACAGAAATGTGACTGCAGACAATTGGTTTTCCTCAATAGAATTGCTGGAGGAACTAGGAAAAAAAGGATTGACCTATTTGGACACTGAAAAAAATAAGAGGCATTTCACCTCTATTCCTCCCTAAAAGTAAAAGAAAATTGTTGGTTCCAATTTGTATGGATTTTCCAAAAAAAGAACAAAATATGCTGTCATGCATGCCGAAAACGAACTGAACTGTCTTAATAATATCATTTTTACACCAAGCAATGGACAAGGATGAAAATGAGAAAATAATTTCTTTTTATAATCACACAAAAAGGAGGAGTGTACAAATTGTACCAAAAGTTTTCAAACTACAGTGCAATTAGAAAGGCAAACAATATTTTATAGGCTTGAGGACATTATTGGACCACATGTATTTGCATTATACATTCACTGCAAAAGTACACCAATCATGAAAAAAGGCGAATCTGTCAAGAAACTTAGCATGCAACTGAGAGAAACCCATATAAGGAGACATCTTCTTAATCCCAGAATTGGGAAATCATTGAAAACATTCACAGAACATTGAATTGGAGATGATGAAGAGACGTATAAAGCAAGAAAACATCAGCTGCTATAAGATAAAATGGAAAATAGAAAAACGTGCAGCAGTTGTCCTAATAAGCTGAAAAGAAAAATTATGCAAAAATGTGTATGGGATGTTTAACCTCTTTGTTTAGAGTTGACCTCTTTTTTAGAGATGTTTCACTTCCGAGCTAAGTATTACTCAAGGGAATCCATCTCCCACCCTGTTACTCCAAGGTTGAACCTTTATCCTATTCCCCCATTTAATGCAGCACTGGGAGACCTCCCACCACTACAGGCTCAAACCTACTACTCTTGGCAGGGCAGATGTCATGGGGAATTTGTGAAATTTTGAGAAAGTGGGAAATTTCTGTTGGCAGGGGGATTAGGAGCAGAGTAGAATAAGAGAGTAGATGCAGAAAAAGGGGAGGAGGTTACATTAGGCCTTGAAGTTGGTGACAAATGCATTTATAGTGTGCTTAGAGGGTTGAAGACTGTGAAGGTGTTATACAAAAATTCAAACATAGTTGCATCTGACCTTATTTACTTAACTTTCCTTACCCCCGAGCATCTCAGATTGTTACAGATAGATGGAGAGGGTGGGGGTGAAACATTCAGAGATTATTGAAGAGTCATTATCCATTCAATTAAGTTTGATTCCACAAATAAATAAAAAATATTGAACAATGAATAATTTGTTTAAAAATACCAGCCTGTAGGGTCTACCTCACAGTTAACATAACTTTTTTCACGTCATGGTTTGAGGGTTAAACATAGTTTTTGGATTATTAATCTAATTAATAAATTATATTTCATTTCTTTTGGTTACTGATTTAGCATACAGCTCATTCAATTCCAAAAATCCCTGAACAAACAAAATTATAGTCAGACCTAGGAAGTTTGTGCAATTACATGTTTTTAATGGCAAGTCATATTTATGTAAGATAATAAAAATATCCATTTCAAGTAAAAATGTAATTTAAACCACACATAATCTGATGGTCTGGGTTATGTCTCACGCTACACTCAGTGCCACCCAAGCTGTGTACCAATTCCTGGGTACCAGATCTTTCTGGGAAACCACATGCAACAAAGGGAAAGGAAGATCTCTGCATTTTCGGGTTCTCACCGCGTCGGTTGGCTTGGTCAGACAACAG
>LYUA01000180.1:381372-392103 GCA_002093875.1 Calopteryx splendens
GAATGATTTTTACACTGTGAATTTTTCGCATATGTACGATTCAGATATTTGACAAAAATTTCAAAATAAAATCCTGCATTATATTGGATTATAAAGACAAACTTTTCAGATTCAAAGCTATGCGAAAAAAGTTTTTGATGATCACTCTTTATGTGGATGCTTTCGCAAATTTCACATCATGTTAGATGGAACTTTTAGAACAAAAATGTCTTTTCATATGTCACTAGCCCTTTTGCTGCCAGCCCATAGCAGGTAGACTGTGATAAAACTCCCAAGCACATGTCATGAAGTTAGAAAAAAATCTTGTTTTCAAGGTTAATTTAAGTACTTAATATTAATTAATAAAGTTTATATTTATGCCAATGTAGAAGGTATTTTAGAAGTTTTTGTCTATTGTTTATTATCCCTAATTAATTGTTTATTTTTTCATTCAGGCACCTTACCAAAAGTAAACAAAGTGAGTCGATAGATTGGCCCTCTGGCAGTAAAAGGATTAAACAACTGAATATTTTCTGATTAAAAAATCATTTTAAACTAAAAGAATAAAATTTTCTTGTAGTAGTAGTGGTAATAATGAGGGGAGGCGGCCAACGACAGAGGTCATTTGCGGCATTAAGGATAGGAGGGTAATATGGTAGAGGTAAGAATTCCAGGGAATGAAAAAGGGTGGAGAGAAACCTGGCATCGGCATTAGCCTACTCTTAATGAAAGGCAATAAGGTGTCCACAATTTAATGTCCCATCTGACGGACAACAGAGTAGAACTTGAAGTGCTCTCCACATTGCATTAAAGTAGGGATAGGGTTACCACTGAAAACAACCTTACCACCAACAGGATTTAAACACCATCCCCCCCGGTAAGAAGGCAGTACACTAGCCAATGCACCAGCCTGATCCCCTAAAATTCTCTACCACACTAAACTTAAGGCAGATGAACTCATAACACATTATTAACTGATATTGTATAGCAATGAGCCAATGTATAGCCTTGCATCACAGGATAATGTAAAGATAACACAAATATTAGTATGCATTCTTTTCTGTTAATTTGAAAGTGTTCCCATGTGCCTTATGTAAAGTTTCTTTCTAAATGTATCATCCTTCATTGGGATATTAACAGCATTAACAGTCACAGCCAAGCTTCTCATGGGTGAACAACTAACATTAAGCACATTCTATCCAAAGTTGTAAAATATGCTATCCTTGCGAAAGTTGTAGTACAGACCATAGGAGCTATAGATATCTTTCTTTACCAACCTATCATTGGAGTAAATTGAAATAATGAATGACCTCATGCTCTTTCAATGCACAAGTCGAACAAAATATTTTTTGGTCTAAAAACCAGATAGCATTTTCACTGCAAATATTATTTCTCACCTTAATCTGTCATCACTAAGTACACACATACATAATACACAAAGTCGATTTTATTCAAGAATATAATTTTTAGCACGCTGTATCTTAAAAGTTATCTTTATGACCACTCATTATTAATATCATAAAATACAACATGCTATAATTATCATTTATTACTTATTTCTACTTCATGGAAAATAAATAATTATGACTTGTATTTTCTTTCCTATGCATACAACTTCTTCTGCAAGTTTGAAAGTAATTCAATTTCATGTCTGCACAAAAAACAGCATAACAATATGGCATTTAGTATTTGTATAGAAATAGTAGCCACAATGCATTGTCCTTTCCTTAATGCCTTTTATAATGAACATCTAACATACTGTATAATAAACTTACAGCTGTACACGGTTATTTCTATCAACTTATTATTGTACTTTAATTAGGTACAAAAATTATAAAATACCAACATTTAAGCAGAAATACCAACTTTAGTTTTTTCCTAATGACTCATCCTACAAACAGATGGAGATTTCCATCCACAGGCCAATTTAATTAGCAAATGTATGTATTCTAACTATTCACATTAAAATGGTTGGGACTGAACAATACTGGCACATGAAAATAAACATAAAAAAAAGAAAATCATAAACATCCAACAATGCACGCAAGCATTTTAATTGGAAATTACTAGTTAGTTTACATGAGAATTATTATAATCATCAGTAAAGCACAAACAAAATAACTTTTATACCATTAAATAACTTAACATCAACACTTAGTTCATTGTAACTGTAAGATAAATTCCTGGAGAAATCAAATCCTCATTTCCACTCTTCTTGCAACCTCATGTTGCATGCCTCTTTAATTAGCATAGCTTGAGGTCTGAATGGATGGCAAATGATGATTACAGCACGTACTTATTCATATTGCAGTTTGCACTTATTAATTTTGGCAAAAACTGTTCACCAGCAGCCAGCAGAAATGTGCTGCTTTAATATGGTAATAAGGTTACTTCTTCGAGACATACAATTTTTTCCTTTTATACTAAAAATACTCGAATAGCAACCATAAGATTTTCTCCATTTTACTTACTTGGATTTTTCAACCTTTTATCATCAACTCTTCTTTCAAAAATTACTTCTTTCGAAAAACTTAGGTGAGGGTCATTGGATTATCACATGGTAACTCTTCACTTTCACACTATTAGTTTTCAAGGAAAGAAACAAATTCTGTAAGTTTGTATAATTGATCTTCACTGGAGCATTCAACAATAGGCCCTGGTGGTGGTTTCCTAGGTAAAACCATACCAGGCACATCTGGATCCATGGACCAACCACCATCATTATCTACACCTGATGGAGGAGTGGCACGTGCCACTACCTCCTCAGGTGTTATGCCAACAAAAGAAGCAAAGTCCGTGGCAGATATTGAAGAGTATGCATGTCCCACTAGCTGGAGTGCCCGCTTTTGAACAGCATCTAAAATAAAAAATACACACACATGAATGTAAACAAAACACGCTACCAAGACCTGACCAAATAATAGCCATTCCTTAGGAGCATGCTACTACAAAATGTTTGATGCATACACATTCATGCACTTTCATGAACTGAGAAGGTCTGGGCATGAACAAATTAACGTATTTTCCAGGTATATAATTAGTTAGAAATCAACACTTTTCCATGCATTTTAAAGTCACTTTCTTTGGGCCATATCACGGTAACTCACCCCTCTTTTTGGGATGTAGATGAAGATTGTAAATAAGAGCATTCAATGTTTAAAAATTCTGCCTTTAGTCAATGACATAGCTGAGAGAGAAATCCATCTCACATAGCCAATAAATTAACAAAGAATGAAAAATCAAAGTAGTGATCATACTAAGTCATAGGCAATTACAGGGAAAAGTAGCTATCTGACTGACAACAAAGCATACGGACTCTTCTTGTACTTGATGTTAAGTATGCATATGCAGAAAATGTGAAGCAGCAGCAAAAAAATAATAGATAAATAATTGAAATAACTCATTGACAGTTAAAGAAAAAAATATTACAATGCACACCTTTAAATATTAGTTAGTGTATTGAGCAATTAATGTAAACTGCATATATGAGCTGTATCACCATTACGGTGATGTGAAGATACATTTCCTGAATGGCTTCCTTAAAGTCCGTTTACAGGAAAACAAAGACATTAGCCACGGCATCAGACAAGGGTAGAGTGATAGTGATAATTCAAACTGAATTATCATCTCAGTACTGACCCAAAGTATTTATTTTACTATTCTCCACTACTGAATTATCAAAAGTAGTAAGAAACTATCCAAGGTCTTATTAGGCAGGTTGAAAGAATTTACAATAGAGTTATAAAGACAGATTCCTTCATTCTCTACTAATTTTCTCCTTAATTATTTGCAATTCAAAGTAACCTGAACCCATTACTAATCAAACAATTCTAAATTACTAAGCACACTTACCATGCACAGATTTCATTGTCTGAGCAACAGTAGCTGACCATTCCCCTCCCGTTGTAAGAGCTGCATACACACCAGGGAAGTCTCTTTGCCACATTTTCTGTCCCACCTTCCAAATACGCCCCAACTCTGGATTTGCATTTTTCATGCTAGCTGGAATGCGTTTCCACAGATATTTAGCACTACACCTGTAAAAAATCAATGTTTTTAATACACCAGCCCAAAAAAATGTCTGGGGTTCTTAGATGTCCATGAGAGAAAAACATTAAAAATTTGAATGCATTACCTAATACCTAATAAAATGAAATTATAAGCCACAATCTAAATCAGGTTATTGACAATTGAATGACAGTGTATATAAAAATGACAGGATATGCAAAATTTTCTTTTATTCTAATGAATAATATTTCAATTAACATCAAACCAGGGTATTTCTATTGTATGTAGGTACATGAAATTATTCAATGACAAAATCCCTCACTAACTATTCAAATAGTAAAGTTAATTTGATGGTAAGATTCCACAAATGATGGCTAAAAACAAGTGGCCTGCATCATGCAAACTTCCTCTTCAATTATCATAATGCTTCTGATTTTAAAAAAATTAAAAAACTAGCATAATATTGTTCTTCCATATCTAATTTTTTCCAACAGTTACCAATTTCCTAATTATATGTTCCAACTATTCTCTAATATAAATGTTTAGGCATTAATTTTTATGCTCTAAGGTCAAATTCCAGCAAATCCTTCAAAATCACCAAATGAAAACTTGGGTTGGTGCATAATTATCCATCACAACAGAAAAAATTAACTTGAAAGCAGAATCTTCGAAGTACCTACCAACCGGCTTCCAAATTTCGCAAAACCAATGGCTTAAAATCAGCAATTTTTGCTAATCATACATTTACTTGGGTATAATTCACATTGATGCACACACAAAAAACTTTTTCTAAGTTTGAGAATCCCTCTTTCACATGTTTTATCAATGATAATCATGCTGACAAACTATAGCTTGTATATGCAACAAATATAAATTCAATAATGTCTCAAAAGTATCAAATTAGTGTAATATGATTTCTATGAGTTATTCGGAGACTATAATGATAATTATTGTGAAATAAGAACTCAAAATTAGCCATTTTTTGAACTTTTCATGCATGGCTAATTGAAATTGTATGAAATGGTTATACGAAACTAAATAAGAGTTTAACATGGCTTCAAAAATAGCCAACCACATGACAGTTGTCACCCATTCTGGTTTAACTTACACAAAAAATGTCTGTATATTTGCCACTTACACAAGTAAATGACAGCATTTACAAAAGCAAAATATGGTACCTACCTTCCAAAAACTGCAAGTTCTTTTAGCATTACCAAATGGTTTATTTTCAGATCAATTAGGCATATAAAATAATAATTTTCTACGAATTTTAAAGAAATATCCCCAGAAAAATATTAATGCAACGTGCACATTGCAAAGGAGGAAATTTAGATAAAAAGTGGGAAATGTAGGAGAACAAATAAAGCAATGTGAATAATGCTGTCAAATTTTACTGACAGCAAAAATGGCAAGTTCTACATAATGTGATGTAAATATAGTTAATGGTAACAAAAAAAGGAAACCATAGAACAAATAATCATCAGAACGCAACAGGTAAGATTGAAAGTAGGAGAGAAAAAAATCAAACAAATTTCATATGTTTCACCCTTATATCAGCAGCCGAATGCTTACAGAATCAGTAAATCTTTTGATGTACCGACTTTGGAACCACCTTTTTAACTAACACATCAATTTCACTACCTAATCTTTCATCAATTAGACGAGAAGTAATTGAATAAAATATGTTATCTTTCCTATTAAAATATACTCAAAGAGTAGGTGCAGAAAGTTGATCCCAGCATTAGTATTTAGTCCTTAAAAGACCTTCCACTAAGATTTCTAATACAAAATTTCCAATTTACAAAAATAACTAAAAGCAGAATTGTTGCATTGGCAGCATTTAGGTGTCTCAAAATTCAATGAATTGACAGATTTGTCATGAGTAAATGTTTTAGAGTTTTTTGAACTAGTATGTCAAGGTTATTTAAGTACTGCAATCATTGGACAAAACTTTATTTTACCAAAATCATTTTTTTAAATGTTATTACAATGCCATCTGTATCTATAATTGAAAATTTAATTTCCATAGAAGCGCAAATTAGCAGAATGCATTACATTTGTTTTAATGAGATTTACTGTAGAATGGAAAATTGATTTCAACAGTTTGATACATTATAGATGCTTCAAAAACATTGAGAAAGGATGATTTAATCTAAAACCAATGAATAATGAAATGAAACCACTTGACAAGAAAAAAAAAACCCAGGTTCAATTTTATACTTCAACCAAATACCCTATGTTTTCAGGTTTTCTTCCTGTCTTTGGGCAGTAATTTTCAGGAGTAAGAAAAGATAAGAGAATAAGGTCAAATTTTTGGATTGAGTTGTTTCTCATAGTCTCTGTTAAAGCTTGCATTGATTTTTTTACGAATATCTTAGGGTTTTTTTACATGCTCTGTGATGATATCAATGTTTTAATACTATTGCTGGTCACTCTTTCAATGGAAATATTAACCAATTCTGATATTATGCACTTAATGTGCATTATTGGAAATTTTAATTGAAGTTAAGATGGAGGATAAAGGATAAGGGATGCATATAGGATGGAGAGTACATTTGGAACAGTTTTAGCATGGCAAAGAACTTGCACAAAAACAGTTAAAAAGACGAAATTAATAATACAATAAATGAGACTTTTCCGAGGGTAAAAGTTGATGAAACCATGAGGAAGCTACACAAAGATAAGTCCCCTTTTGGCACAACCTTAGACAAATTTCAGATAGCTTAGGACAACAATAGTAGATGAGAAAGATTCAAATGATGAAAACAACTATGAAGATACCTCTAAGGGCAGAATTCAATGCAGTGAAGAATCTTTACATAAGCAATGCTACCAGAATTTACAATTTTGATTCTTAACTTATTGGAAATTTAGGAGAGAAGACTGAAAACGTTACACAAAATTATCTGTGGCATAGGTATCATCAAGAAGAAAAATACAGATGGATTTCCATGACAATGTAGGTAATGCAACCAATTCCCTAAAAGAGATAAGATAAATGTGAATACTTTTGGACCAATGAAAAAATCACAGTAATCAACCCGAAGGTCAGTCCGGTAGATGAGGGTAGAGCTCACCCAGTACCGAGTCCAATGGCATGTGAAATTAACAGATTAAGGTAGGGTGGGCAGTCCCTTTTCCTGTACCACCTGTGATTTCCCAAGATGACTTGGTACCCAAAAATGTTTTTTTAGACCAATACATACCATATATGCTTGTGTATAGGTCAACCCCCAATTGTTTTCCAAAAACATTGGTTAGAAAAAGTCGAACTATACAAGAATACATCCAGTAATTCTGTCAGCCCACAGCCAAAAGATTTTAGGATCTTTCCTTGGGATCATCAACACAAGAATAGAATGTAAAGTGGAGGACTTCCATGATAAAGACTATTTTTGATTAAGGGGAAGTGGGTGATGAAGTAAAGCTATGTTAGCCCTTAGGCTATTCATAGAAAAGAGTATTGAAAAGTCCTAAAAGATATCTACTGCATTAATGGATTTGGAAAAAGGATTTGAGAATGCCAACTGGAGAAAAGTACTTCAAATTTTGAAGGACATTAAGTGTCTTATGACAGAAAAGAGTTCAATAAGTTCAGAGGGGTCAATAATAATTAACAGGAGGGTGGGTGAGTTAGAAGATTTGTGTATAAGCCTAGCCAAAGCAAGTTGACTCTTATTGGCTATTAACTTTCTTATTTTTCCTTTTCACATATGAATATGAGCATCAGGAGTTTGAATATTTGATAAGAAAATAATTATTATGTAGCAGGTTTTTGAATAGGCTACTTAGTAAACACTTTCAGTCAAAATCCAGTTGGCAATCCATTACCTGGTAACTTAACTGTAGCAACTGGTTACCTGGTAACCAAAAAAGGCCTCAGATGCCAAATTTTGCTATTTATTTTTATATTTTTATAAATGGTACACCTTAAACCATTTCACATCAGATGACCCTTTAGACAACACTATAGCAGGAGATTATCAAATTCTAGAAAAATTATTGACATGAACGTCAACACCGGTAGATTTAAATGATACTTTTCCATTAACAATTCACAAACATTACATATCAACATAGCTAAAAACACCAATGTATCTCATAAAAATAACTTTTTGAAATCTGAGGTTCATTTTAGAACAATTTCATAAAACAAAGCCAGCAGTTACATGACTAAAGGCAAGAGTCTTTATTTGCTACACACACATGCCATATTTAGGGATGACGCAAATGAAAATGGAATCGACAACATTGACTAGATTCAGTGTAATGCTGGCATTATAATTTAAGTTTATAAATGCATATTATTGACTTTATTTTTCGATCCTGAAAACTACTGCCGTTAGATAATTTAAAGCATGAAAACCATAGTGGGCCATCACCAATTTTCACTGGCCAATATTTGATGCATTTAAATGATATTGAATCTTTGCAATAGTGAATTCACATATTGTGAAAGTTTTCATTGCACTTGAAACAAATTAAACTTGCTGTTAATTTTTAGTGATAACACTGCTCTTCCACAAAGTCATGCCTACTTCCATCAATTCCATTTTACAAATTGAATTCAAGTTTGTCTCCAGCCCTCCTTTTTTAAAAATTAGCTCATGATCCATAGGGGTCATGGGTCAGTCCTTTAAATGGATATACAACAGATTTCCAAAGTGGGACTTTCAGCATAATTTTTTTCTAAGATGTTTTTACTAAGAAATCTACATGTAAATGGTAAGTCTATAATTGAATTAGGAGTGAAGGAAGGTGATCAACCAATGATGCACCCATCGATTATGTTCAATATGAAGTCTAGAAGTGAATGGAAATGCCAATTCTAAGAATGAAGCAGGAACAATTGAAAGAAGGTAAGGAACCAATGATGGACCGAACAATTATTTACAATATGAAGCCTAGAACTGAATGAAATTAAAGGCATGTAAACAAAAAAGGTAGCAGAGCCAAAAGTAAACAGCAATGTGAGTGACACATGAAACAGAGATTTGCGATTAATCACTACCATAAGTTGTGCTAATACATTGCTCTTTAATAATTCTATACAGTGTTTTATTACATATAACTGGATACAGCACATAAAAATGCACTTATATGTACTAATAACCACTTTATAAAAAATATTTCATCGCAACACATTTTTTATGCTTCGGCACCAACAGGAATGGATGCAAAGTTCACTCAGCATGTCAATTTCCATTTTAATACATCACGTCCTTTCAACCATATAAATATGTTCACATTACTGATTCCACTTCCAACAAAAGTTCATCCCAGGATTAGCCCATGTCAAATCAACCATTCATTTCAGTGAAACCACTAGACTCGCAATACACAGTGTGTGAAAAATTCAGAAATGCATCAGTTTCAATTGAGAGTATGCATTGAAAAAGGCAATGGTTTTTGAACTACAATATTCCTTTTAATCCCCCTTAATCTATGAGCAAACATCTCAGGAAAAAATTCACTTTATGGGAAAAAATAAAAAATGCTAATGCCCATTAAATAAGGAAGGAGTTTTTCAGACAGGTGTAATACCATGGAATAGAAATTCCATCCATTTATGTGGAAAATCACTTGGGTAGTTAGAGAAATAAAAAACATCGCATGACGAAAATAATGAATTGTTTCCTTATCCCTCAAAGAAATCTTTTAAAGTTAAAATAGTTAACTATGCAATTTTGGAAAAATTTTAAGTTTATTCTAATATTATCTACATTATCAGGAAATGACAGTTAAAGAGTTACATATTAAACATGAGTCTCCACCAAACTATGTCAATATTAGGAACAAAGTATCACTCTAGAGGAAAGAGAACCCGACATGAGCCGTACAAATAATTTGTAGCACACTGAAACTTGCACACAAACATTTATGTTACTGCATATGCTTCAGAGAAAAAAATTGAATAGCAGCTGAGTACAATGTAACTTGTTATCAGTAGGAGCCATACAAATATGTGCAATGGACTACATACCATTATTATGCAAGCTTCAATTAGGATGCTATAATATTTTTTGTGAAATTCAATGTATTTTGATGGTACATATAATCCTATTCAGTTTTTTCCACAGTCATGCAAGAATTAACAGTGTAGAGTGATGGCAAAGAAATCAAATCTGAATGCCCCAGTTTGAGCTACACAAAAATATGCACATATTTTGATCTCAAGGAGTTGTCAGAAATAGATAGAATCAATTGCACTGAGGTAAAATATTCCTTTTACATCTTCATTAACTGTGTGCTCTCATCATCTCTACTTTTCTTTCAAGAAATTTGCATACTACTGAGTTAAATGCTGAGGCTAATTTTCAACAAACATAGTTCCAGGGAAAACATTTTTAAGATCTAAAACTCTCAAAAAATATAAGTCCGTGAGACCAGCTGGCATACATGTGAAACATGGAACTAAGGTATGCCGCCAGTGCGGCAAGAGGTATTCTGGCATAAGCAATGATCTTCTATCCAAGGACTGAGATAAGTGATGAGTTTTCCTCAGACAAACTATTGGTGTAGATAGATGCAAAGTAGAAGAGGCCAGCCAGCCAATATCAAATTTATTGTTTTTGGCGTAACTTTATGGAACTTGCTCAGCATTTTGAAATGATATACGAGAACACTTGGTAATTCCACACAAAATATTTATTACTAGCATGACCTACGTTTCGTAATAACTGTTTCATCATACCTGATGATGACAGTTATGTCGAAACCTAGGTCGTGCTAGTAATAAATATT
>LYUA01000180.1:424006-451220 GCA_002093875.1 Calopteryx splendens
CGGTAGATTACCATTAATAATAATATGCTGTATTTTGGAATGTAACATGGAATTCAAATACTGACAATTGCTCTAAATTCAGCACCCCTGAATTAGTGAGGAACTTGTCTTTTCATTCAGAAAAAAATTTAAATTAGTTCCCAAGATCCTTTGATTCTCCTAAAGTGGCAGATTTGTGAATTGTACACACATACATATGCTCTATTCCAAGATGGTCACTTAGAATTGTAACATGACTAATTAAGATATTGTTCAATTAGTCTGCCAGAAACAAAGTCACCTGATGATGATGAAAATGAAGTTGCCATTATTGAAGATGGGCCAACAGATCTAAGCATGCCAACTCCTGCAGAAACCAAGTCAGAAGAAAAGGCTGATGATGAAGATACACCATCAAATCCTAAAATTCCCCGAACTCAATCTACAGAAGATATAAGCACAAAAAGTCCTCAAGCACCACTATCAGAAATGATATTAGAGGACATATCTCCAGCAGCTGAAACGCCGGTGGACTGAAAGACAAAACAACTGAGGTAGATTTTTCATATTATGTGCATTTGTAATTTATATTCATAGTGGGGAAATGATTATGTGGCGTAGATTGTTCAGAAAATTTTGAAATAAGCAATGAAAAATTGTTACATCATTGCTGTAAGCAGCACTTAGTCATTATAGCTATATGAATATAATTGATTCTATCCTTGGTCCAGTGCAAATATGCATACAGTAACATGCGAATGTGCAATTTGGTGGAGCTGCTGTCAGTTTTGTGTATATATTATTCAATACCAGAAGCCCCAAGGTGTTGAATGTAGTACCTGAAAATGGCTACATAATTGCCTAAGATTGAGTTTTCAAATTACACCTACTTTCTAAAATTCTTTTGATGTTAGTGAGGTTAGATTTTCCTGACAGAAAAAGTAAATTCAATTTTTTTAATATTGACCTTGTTTTAAGGGTTAGTGTTTCTCTGTGCTTTGATTTGAAGAAAATGACTAACTCATTTACTTATTTCAGTAAATCATTTTCAAAAAGCTCTAATGTTCATGTTTCCTTTACATTTTTTCGCCAAGTCTCCAGAATTAGTTTTAGCAACTATTGAATTACTAATCGATATATTTTTGCATCCCCTTTTCAATAATATTGATTTGGTTAAATCTGTGTGTTATTCAAGTTATATTCAAGTACCTGTTGAAAATGGTTTTCTACCTTAACCACATTTTCTTATCGAGGTAATATTTTGGCCCTTAGTTTACTTGGTAAGCTATTTCGGCTTAAGTTTAAAATTGAAGAGAAGAGGCATTTCATTTTTTACGAACTTTTGTAATCTTGAGAGGCAACTAAGATACCTTTTCATTTCATCTTCATTTTAATCTTAAAAGTTTAATGTGATGACTCTCAAGGAATGATGAGGCATGATAACTTTTTCATTCACTGCACTGCGGTGTTTTATAACCCTACAAAATAAGGAATTTAACCAAGCCTAGGGATCAATATAGATGTTATTTAGGGTTAATTGTGCCAATATTAAATTTGAATATGAACTTTTAAAAAATTAGTAATTAAATATTTATACATATTTTTAAAATTTTTATCTATCATAATAGAATTTTCATCTTCTGAATTTTTCTTTTACTAAAAAAAATATTTCCTATGGGAATGGTGAATTCAGTTCTCCTCCATGAGAACTATGTTTTTTATGTTCTCTTTGTAATATAGTCAATCATAGTACACACAAAGTTGTGACTGCTGTCAGAAAAGTACTTTGTTTTCTATGTATACTTGATGTCTCATTGATATGAGTCATGGTTAATTGAACATTATGAAGAAAAGGATTATTGCCTGGGATATTTTTTTCTGGGTTTCAAACCCCTCAGGACTTATATGTTTATACATGACTTTTATTTGCTGTCAACCTTTTGATTTATTTTTAGTGAATGTATATTTATAATTTTGTAATGGTATCAGGTGAAAAATCAACATGACTTTTTGTATTAATTATGGTTTAGCATCTGTACCAGTGATAATTTAAGATGTCACAATTTTTACTCTTTGATATTTGTTTTATCCAATGAAATTTTATTTCATATGAAACATGTTTGGCCTACAGGTACATGATCCGTTGGAAACATGTTTGACCTATCTACCTGTATTAGGAATGGAGATCTTTCTGTGTGTATGGGAAGTAGTGTGACATTAACAAAATTTCATTTTTTATCATATGTTATCCTTGATGTAACATTTGTACTTAAAAATTATTAATCAATTAACAATGTTATCATTTCTGTAGCTTCTAAATAGTTACTTGTATTAATGTATGATTTAAAAAAAACAGGTGCTATTTTTGTAACCCATTAAAACTAACAGTTTGCCTGCTTTTATGTAATATTGCAGTACTTAATGTTGTCTGTCCATTATGTAAGATGAGGCATAACTTTGCCACTCAGGTTAAATCTTTTTATCAAAATTAAACAAACATTTTGTAGACATTGTTTTATTTCATTATTTTATTTGTAGAATTTCATTTCATGTTAACACATATGTTTAAAATTTCTTATGGTAGTTTTTGAGAATCTAACCAAAACTACAATTTTGTTTAAAATAGCACAAGCTTACCTTATTTATAATTGAGTAAGCCAACGACAATTTATTTTCCTAGTAACCATTATTAAAAAGGTGAGAAGATTCAGTGAAAAGCATTCAGAAAACTTTTAATAATCTAGACATCACAAAAATAATGATTTATAATAAGTTCTTACTTTACAATATTAATCCTGTCCACCATGCCCCATTTACATTGTGAAAGTAACCTAAGCCAAATAACACGTTGATGTGTGATCATTTGTGGATGGGCAGATGAACTAGTGAGTCATGCATTATTAAATTGTGTTCTATATTGCTCATTTGGTTTCAAGTTACAGAATAATATAATCACTGTGTCATATTAAATAATTTTTTGTTCGTTATTTGCAACATAAATACATTTTAACTCATTTCCACCTTTTACACTTGACCTCATATCACTTCAGAGAATAAGAACCACGAACTCAAATCCATTATCTTGAGCAAAATTGAATTTATATGGATTGAGAGAGAGAAGTAATGGGGTACAAGAAGAAAAGAGCGACAAGTTTTAGTAATGAAAAGTGATAGTATTTTCTTCATGGACGTGACTTAGAATAATGTGATATGATTCTGTTTTGCCTGTCCTACTTTTGAGAAAATTTTAACTCCATCTACTCTGCCAGTAGCCCTTCCCAAGTCAAGGACTCTAGGATAGCTTAGTGGAATAAGAGTGGTTGCAGCAGAGGGTGTAAGCCCTATTCTTTTCTGTTTTCCCTTTCTTGTCTCCTCTCCTAACAATTGATTGATTGAATTCTCTCATGTGAAAGAATGTTTTTGAAAAGAATAGGGGATTGTTTGTTAATTTTAATGCTCAGATCCATTTCACATGCATCCATACTTACTCAATATTTGGCAAAACTGCAACACACTGCTCTCTAGTAAGCAACAGTTTGAGCGGCAGAGGGAAACAGTACTCCCTGGCATGAGTATAGTCTCACATTTTGTATAAGAATCTTTTGTCGGGTATAATAGTTGCAACTCTGGAGATTTTATTATTTTCATGCATTGCATCATCTTGTTTTATTTTGCTAGCTTTAATTGATGATAGTTCAAACCATCAAGGTGGTAAGCAAATGCATGATATGGCAATAATACTTATATTTGACTGGTCTGTAAATTACTCCAGGGCATTACTACCATAGTCATTAAAATATGGACTTGAATGGTTTTTTAACAGCATTCAGATAAGTATGGAATGGGAGTGCTCAAATCCCAATAGATTCTGCATTTCCAAGGACAGGCACTTAAAATCATTGAGTAAGTCTAGAGCCCCCTCCTAGAGCACATCATGAAGCAAAGTTCAGTCCTCAAGTTTCATGGCTCTAATGTTAAAATAAAACCAATGTATTCTGAAACTACGGAAATAGTTTGATGTCCAAATGTAAAAGATACAATGGATTCCGGGTCTTGTTAACAGCAACTTAACTTAAAAGTAGGGAGAAAAAATATTTAGTGTGGATAGAGGAATGCACAGTTTCAGTTTTTATTCAGTTGCAAGCAATTATTTATGTTAATTTTGATGACATATTAGGTGTTTATTTCTATTATTTATTGTCTGTTGTATCAGATCAAGAAATCATAAAGTAAACAAAGTGGCCCATGGCAGTTATCGCGCAACCAGGGAGGGTCGATAGATCAGTAAAAGGCTTAAAAAAATTTTGTACCAGAGCAAATAAATATTCTGGTTCTCTGATGGTATTTAAAGTTATACTTAAAACTCAATTGGAAAAGAGGGTTGTGCCTCTGACATGGGTCAGCGATTATTTTTGAGATTTTGAACTTTGCTTGAGAGGGAATGGTGCCATTATCATTGCAGTTTTTTCATGATTCTTTCCTTTAGTGGGTTTCTCTGGATAGTTTTTTTTAATTCCCATTTTTACCTAACTTAAACTTAATGTTTTGCATGTGCAATTCGAAGTCTTCATAAAGTTTCATGCTATTAAGGTATTTAGAGACACACATAATACACTCACTATGCATGTTTGATTGATTTCAGTGAGAAAAACACCAGTTTCTAAGGTCATCAGGTGCTTTAAAACGGCATTCCTCAAAATAGAAGTAAGCTCTAGTAGTAGCTACCATTCAGGTCATTAAAAATTCTTGTACTGCAATCCAGGTTCATAATTTTACTGAGATAACTGGTCCACAATTACCCTTATTCTTCCTTGAAGGTCATTTATTTGGAACAAGCTCTTTAGCTTCAAGCAAAATACCAAATTTTGTGTAGCACAAATAAACTTTTAAGTTATCATGCAAACATAATCCTAGTCACATGCAAGCATACATGCTTTCACGAATGAACATATCATTGGAAAAATTTCCAACACCTCTTATCAGAACTTCAGGAAGTATATATATATTTCTTATGGAATCTTGAAGTGAATTTGTTTCATGAATTGAATATATTCCTCTACAGTGTGTATGGAGAAGCAAAATAATAGAAAGAGACTTTGCATTGATAAAAAAGAATACTCATTTTCCATATTGTAATTTAACTAAGTTTACTATGCTCAGAATGTCAAAAGTTTGTGACCCTAACATTTTCGATACATGTCTAATTGTTTTCAAAACAATTCATTAAACAAATTTTTAATCCCTATGGTGATATAATGATTACTGTTGTCCTAACGCCACCAACTATATGCCTATGATGCTATTTCAGGATATGATGGAGATACTGTCACACACATCAATTTTCCTCTGTTGCACTAAGCAGCTAGGTGCTTCTTTTTCCTTTTGCCCAATCTTGAGACGTATTCGGCCATCATGAGAACCTATTTAAACCTGTGACTACAACCAAATCAGCAATGAGTTCCAACTGGAACTCATTGCTGACAAATCATTGGAACTAGAAGGCCCACCTCTTGATGGGTATCAACTCTAGTGGGAACAAATTGCTAAGTGTCCAATGTAATGGTCGTTCTGTGTCATGTCCATTTGAGTGGAAAAATCGGACTTGACATGATGGCTCTAAGATCCAATCAAAAATGCAATATATAGGTATTGCAATTTACCTTATTGTGTCAGTGTTTTTAAAGATAAGCACTACCTTATTAATGTCCTGAGTTCCCGGTTGTGTGCAGCTTTACAACTGCTAAAAATAGATGTACATATTTATAAAAAGATAGGGGTGGTTCGGATCCATTCCCTGCCCCTGATCATTACCCTTCTCCCTGCTGAAGCTTTTATCACTTGCTTCAGAGTGAAATGGAAAGGAGATAGAAAAATTGTAAAAAGATGATAAGTGGAAGAGAGTATATGGGACTAGTAAGACTAGCCATCCTACCAAAGGTTAATTGGGAAATATTATAAGCATATGGAAGGAATTATGATACTATCACAGTGTATAGTGTCAAGGAAATGTACGGGATTTTCTCCGGGAAAAGTCGAGATTTGTCAAAATATTTTCTCACCCGAACGACACTCTTCCACGCATTAAGTGCATGTGTGTAAAATAAGCGTGAATGAATGTGAATTCAAAAATTGTGTTACTGCTGTTAAACGATACCGCTCAAAGAATAAACCGTAACCCGCTGGATTACTATTGACGTGAGTCTGGTGTCCACCTTGTGAAATCGATGTTTTCCCGTTTTTAACCTTAAAGTAAATAGTAGAATGCGTCCTATAAATTTCGTCTTATGCCAACCCTACTTTGGTCGAATTCATATCGTGTTCGTAGTCTTTTTAGTATGTTTTCAACTAAATATTATTTTAATGCAATTTTTTCACCAATATGAAAACGTTTATAGTAATATTACGAGAGCCTTGTGCACTAGTCTTTGTAATTGAAAGTTACGATGAAATCAGTGTAAACAGAACCCGATAGAAATATTGCGAGGTCTCCGGAGGTGAAAGGAAGAGAAACGGAACTAGAGAAAGTGCGAACCTGAGCTATAATGAACGTTTAGTCCGATAGACGTACGGAAATGAATATTAGGTAGCCGACCACGTGATGGTAGATACCATATTGAGTTTATTCAAAGTGAGCTTCAGTTCGTTCTTTACCGATAAGTCCGCCGCGCTATATATTCATGCCTGATGCGCGCTGTTACTTTCTAAATTGTTGCTTAGACTATCCCTGCACTATTTCCAGTAGGACCAGTTTCGGCCATGTCGATGATCACTTCTCTGCTATTGGTCTACCGCCAGCTGTGGGTATGTTTCAGGTGCTGAAGTCTCATTTGCCAACACTTGATTCTTCCCACTTTCCGGAGTTGTTGGCGTACCGGTAAGTAACTCGATGAGCAAAATTTGTTTATTTTTACAGCAGTGTTTGTTGCAGTTTTGTAGTCTGAGACTGTGGAGAGAAACAATTTGTAGACATCGGGCGAGGCATCGGAGGGTATGACCTATAGTGCAAGAAATTTCTCACCGAACGAAAATGATTAATAGAGCGTACAAACTATGCGCTCTCAAAGAACAATTTTTGATTCCTTACCATTCCCACATGTTATTCTCCGTGAAATATTCCTTGATTTCCTCTCCCCAGTCCATGTCTGCATGAGACATTTATGTTGTTAGTTTGTGTTCTTCATATTCCGCAGTGCGCCAGCGAAAGAAATTAGATGCTTGTACACTTGCCAGATAGGTAGTATCACGGATGACGTCGGCGAAATTGATTTGCTCAATGTGCATCATTTTTGTTCGTAATTTGAATGAGGTATCGAAATATAAATGGCAATAATAAAGGATGTAGCATCTTCAGTTATCCATTAAATTAATTGATTATCGGTCCAAGGGAACTTTAGTAAATACTAAAAATTATGTGTAATGTGATAGGCAAAAAACAAGAGGACTTTTAAATGGTATGGTGGTTGTTAATTGAGTTCGAAAAAAGTAATTTGTGGCCGATATTTTAAAAAATAAATTTGCATTTAGGAAGGTTATTTACGAAGGTATCTATTGCACGAGCTGACGGTGAAAAAATAATGCTCTGGTAAATTTTGTTTTTACAAAGTATCGCGTGATACGTGCGCCACCCCCCTTTACTCCATGGTGGCCACCAAAGATTTAGATACCATGGCCACCGAAATGTTAGAATGCGAACCCTAACAGAATATCGACGGGCAGACGCGCCTTAGAATGGTACGAAAATTCCAATAAAGAATGTTCCAAAACTGTCATTTTCCCTTCCTTACATTCCAGCCACCCTTCGACAGTGACTCCGGACATGTCCTGCTCATTACGATGACAGGAATTTTCGATACCTAATTATCTCAGCCGTTCGTGCATCTGTGCTACAAATGCGAGAAAGAAACATAGTATTTTACTTTTAAAAACATTTGTATCACCTCTGTGCAGCAAATGTGTGGTATAATGATATATTATTAATATTTTGTTGTATAAACACTCAGTGGCACCAACGCCTTCTTGTGCTTAGGAGATAGTTGAAAATGATTTTTCATCTTTCGGCCCCTTTCAAATCGTCTTCAACATCCGGCCATTTTAGTTAGCATTACATTTCGTGTAAGTTCTGCTACTGCTAGTCTCTACGCTACATCAACTTGTATTGCTCTAATTATATTTTATTCCACTGATTAATGTTCACATCTTGCATACATTTTTTATACTCTCTCTCCGCCCGAATAAGGTTCGTGGGTGGCCAACATCATCCTGATATTAGCGGTTAAAAGCGTTGAAAATGTGTGGCCCGGATGTCATTATTGAGGTTACATGTGGTTGAAAAAATTTGAAACCACGGAAAAAAGTTTATATTTGATTCAAAAGCTTTTTTCTGACCTTCAAAGTCAAGGTTCCGAACCCATAGCCCTTCAACCAAATCCTTCTCCCAGTGCAATCCAATCCAGTCGATAACTTTTTTTTAACCGATGAATCTTCACATTTAAAGGCATACCTAGTGACTCCTTTCCATGTATTTTTTAAATCGTCTCACCTAAAGTTGTAGCTGAATCTGTCAAAGGGGAGAGAAAAGGTAAATGTTTAAGTAAAGCTAACGTGAAATAATTATAACTAATTTCAAAATTCCCTCTTCAGAGGAGCCCTCTTCATCCAAATCACGCTTCAAAGAAGTTCTATCAAAACTTGAAGAGCAAAATGTTCTTAGTTACTATTAAAGCCAATTATCTCTGTATTCCAACATAATTCAACTCTAAGTGGCCTCATGCATCTTGAATATGTGTGCCTTTTGTAAAGTCCAAATTGTTTCTCTTGTTCTGTCGTGATGGTCTGCAGTGATAGTTCTATTTTTAATAGGACAACAGACCTAGACCTCGCTTATTGGGAACAATTACCTGATAAGATTGTTGTTTAGGATAAATTGAGTGTATCATAAAAAGGAGAAATTCTAAATACTGAAGTAAAGTACCTAAGTAAAATTCTAAAGGGGGTCTGGACGGCTAAGTGCAGGGTTCTCCTAGAACTAGCCTGAAAGTCTTTCCGCGCATACATGTGAATGTGATATTTCATGTAGCTGATGATTTGGAAAAATCTCACCCTCGTTAGGATGAATTCCTGGAAAATATACGAAAATCTGACACGGCCATGGTTCTCGAACACCCGTTGTAGAGGCACGGAATGAGGGACTTAAAAACACAAGAAAGGAAGAATGATAAAAATCTTAAATGTGTTATTAAATTCGAATCTTCGCTTTCGCTTCGCGAAACGTCACTTTCCAGAATCGGCGAAAACCATACTACTGCCCTAAAAGGCTTTCCTATGAAAGTTTTTAAAATTAATACATAATTTCACCTGGGGGTTACTTTTTTCATTTATGAAACTACTTTTTATTTCTTAAAATGTAATAATTAGCTAATATTTCTAATTTCATAAATAATAAGAGCATGAATTAGAATTTCTCATTTCTTAAATTGTTTGCAATTGATTTCCTTAGTTGTGTTTATAAGTAGCGCGTGAACATTTGCCCCAGTCTACGGGAGGAATTAATCACTTAAGTGTGAAGATTTGAGATTTTAAATATATTGCTCAAATTCAGAACCCACTTCAACTCCATTTGATGAATGTTTTTTTTCCAGAAAACGAGTCCGTGTAATAATGAACTTCGATATGGAGTTTGCTCTTAAGCTCTCTATTCCCGTTCTCTTGCCGAGGTGGAAGTGATGCGGTAGCCAGTGAACTAACCTTTCATACGGAGGACTTGGGTTCGTATCCTTGGATCTATAGGGTTGTTACGGTGGTTTAACTGTGCTTAATTAGATAATCCAAGATCGGTCACATTTCATCGTCTTTTGAATGGGGCGTTAAGCAACTTAAATAGCGTCCAGGGTAGCGATACTGCGAGGATAATTGTAGTATTTTCATTACATATATACATGAAAAAATGCTATACATTTCGGGCCCATGGTTGTCCTAATTAATAAAAAAAACTTATCTGAATTTTCTCACTGGGTTTCACTAATGGGCTAATTGCTGCTTTGTAAACCAGAGCCTAAATGGTGTTCCTCGGTATCTTCATAAGGAAAACTCTACGTACCTACACCGGTTACAGACTTCTTGGAATGAGTCTTGGATTTTTTTGTTATGGGTTATAAATTTCAAAATTATAATAGCTATTATTAGTTTTTGGTTAAAATAACGCAGATTTCCGATTATTTTTCACACCCATTCAGAAATAACATAAATTATCGTTTAAGTGTTAGCAGTATTGATACAGTTCTCACTGTAGCCAACGCTGTCGATATACTCGAGCAAGAATTTGCGATAGCCATTTTTGACTCACAATCAGTTAAAGACGATTGACATAATTTTTTTAATTCATTAAAACGATTTTATGTTCAATTATCTATACATATATGCTCTGGTAGAAGTATATTATTGATTTGTCATGGCTTATGTCCCATCAATAGATTTTCTACAATCGAGGAATTATGTTAAGTCTTATACATTTGATACAAAGATTGCATTAAACTATTTGTATTTATAACCGACTTAGTAGACATTTCAAATTCGTGATCTTTCTTATTGCTATTTTCGATTGTATGTTTCAGTTTTCAGGCTGAAAAAATAGTTCTATTGCTTTCCGGTCAGCTTTTTGCGAACTGTAAACGTTCTGAAGAAGTGGATATAGGGAAACGCTGCTGCAGACAGTACAGAATTCCTTAATTTATGCTAGAATAACATTTTTCATTAATGGACTCAAAGGAGTACTTCGGCCTGATTCAAAGATTCGAAACACGTTTTAAAAGACGCAGAGCCCCGCCTTACCTTGTTTGCCTTCAAAAAGATTCGGTGGTTGCTGTGGTGAGCGTTTTTTTATTAGGTAGATATTTTGGATCTTTGTTATTTGAGCAGTTATTGAACTTGCTTGGAAAAATTCATCCATTTTATTTATGTATTGCACTAGACATGCATTAGACAGTCATAGTTTCTTCCTTCTCGAAACACCATCCCTTTTCTCCGATAGCTTTCAGTTGTTTGAGCATCCATCTCGTTTTGGAGATTTTTATGCCTCATGGTCGCTGCCTCAAGCCACGAAGGTCAGAATGGTTTAATTAAATACTTGACTTTGAGCATTCTAATTTAGACGTACAGGAGAGGCAACAGATGTCACTTTTCAAGTTTAACTGATTTTCCTCATTTAATATTTAAACCCCAAAACTCTTCGTCAACCTAAGAATAATGTCATAGCCTTTCCTTTCATCGTCTTTGAATTACGTAGAGGCTTGTGTTTTTCTCCCTTAGAAAATGCCTTTGACCTTAAAAAGTAGGTATTTTTATTGAGAATGGAGGTAGCCATTTACCAATATAAATTAATATCTCAGTGATTCCATTGCATTAAATAAAATATGCTTAGTCATAGAAAATATTTTTAAATGTTTCTTTAAAAAGTGTTTACTAGCAATGATGGTATCGTGGAAAGTAGACCTAACACCGATTCTATTCCGTTAGCGAAGGTAGTTATATAACACTATCTTTAACATCATATCTTTAACATGTATAGAAATACTTCAACAAATTTTATGGTTTAATTTCTCCGTTTAACTAATCAGTTGCTTCCTTTTCGTGATTTATATTTCGGTGTTAAATTTTAGAATCGGGGATCTTTTGAAAAATTTTAAGGTTAATCATGGCATGGCCTTTTACATTTAGTTATAAAAATTTTAGATTCATCGACACTGAGGATTGCTTCGCAATTATCCCACCCAAATTTGCACCTTATGCTCCCAAATCCTTATCAGAACGAGATCTTATTCTCGCCATTTGAGAAAGATATTTATTTATGAACAAACTATATTCCAGCTACTTGCACATGAGATGTTCTTTGTACTAAATTCTTCAATTTTGACACTGACATTGTTGAATTATGTAATTTTATAATAACCGAAGTTTAATTTTTTTGTAGCCAGACTGTGCTAGTCCCGAGTCAGGTTTTTTTCTCTCGGAAAGAATAAATATATATTCATTGAATAAGGACGATTTACGGTCGTCTTGACAATGGAAAATTATGAAAATTCCCCTCCATCAATCACACTTTCGGTGAGTTGAGACCCAGATGGGCAGACAAATTCCATCAGAGGGTAACTTTTCACGGGCCTTCTGCTATTTTTTCCATCCGAGTCCGAAATTTGGATCCAAAATCCCAGCACCATTCGGCGACCCCACCTTTGCATCCCACCCCCATCCGCCGCCCCAACCCCATCACCCTCCGCCCTTCGGTTCCCGTCTGCTCCGCTTGGCGGCTCTGCCGTCCGTCGCAAGGAGGCCGAGACTTGGAAGGCGCGGAAGAGGATGAGGTGGGAGGGACCGCGGGAGAGATCTCGCCCACAGAGTGTTCACCGGAGGCTTCGGAAGAGGACGCGTGGGGAAAAAAGAGTAGAGAGTTGCTCGGATATTTCGGCGGTGGCCGCAAGGAACGGCGGAGAGGAAGAGGGGTGTGCCAGTGGGGTCGATATTTACGTCCTCCCTTGGAAAGTTCGTGGACGGAGACAGTGGATGGGAAACATGGATTCGTGACGAAGGGAGACACAGAGGTGTGCTTGTGAGTGCATGTGTGAAAGATCCAATTGGAGTGTTTTTGCAGTTCGTGCCACGGGCTCCGATCCCTTCCTCCTTTGCCGCACGGGACCTTAAATAAGGGGTGAGTACCCAGTCCCTTGGTCATCCTCCTCGGTAATGCCCCATTATGATTCAGTTACTGGGGGAGTGCGTTTATTTTCCATTGCTCTCCCTCAGTTCCCTGACTATTTATTTGCAATTCGACATCGTGAAAATCAGCGGTTTAGAATCCTGGAAATCAGCTTTGATGAAGCTACGGAGCGAAAGGAAAGTTACTCAGCGAAAACCTACTGTAGAAAGTAAAATATATTTTAGTGCAAGTTTACTATACTAGTACACTGTTTCGAATAAAAAGTGGTTGGGATTTTTTTTCAAACAAATTAAATTTTTTCCATAGTGGGTAAATGTCACCACTAGAAAGCGAATAAACGCAAGATAAACTTTCGTGGAATAATATAAATGAGTGAGAGCATTGGAAAAGAGGGGAAAACTTGTAAATTTTTTCTTAGGTAATTTTTTCGAATCTAAATAATTTTCACTTCACTTTTAAAGTTTTTATTTTTTTATGGTGATAAGTAAATATCATTCAAAATAAGTATACGAAATCCAAGTTTAATAAACTTAATGATAATCGCGATTAATATTAAGTTTATCGCGATCGGGAATTAGCAGTGGAGAATAAAAAACACTTTTAAGACAATGAATGCCCATGAAATTGAAATTAATTTAATAATTAAATGTCTTTATAGCCACAAGATTAAGCTGCGTACGGATTTTGGGTTGCAATAGAGACTCAAGACTTCTCAAAGCAAATATTTAGTGTCATTCTTCCGATTTTACAGCGATGTTGCCTAATGCAGGCCGTTTGATGAGGTTAATGAAGTAGATGGGGTTCTCGGCTTCAGCCCGTTTAAGAGAGCCGTTCTCTTGTTATTGGCCAAGACACAGCGGTATGCCTCTTTTTTCATATTAACATACTTTTTCCTTCGAAGTGCGTCAGCAAGCAGATGGGGACACCTCACGAGAAAAACAATGCGGAAATACTAGAATTGATATTGGACACGTAGAAATTCAACCAGAACACCCCCTTCCCCCGCTCTCGAAGGCCTGTAAACATTCGGGAGATGAAATCACCAGGTCCACTGTTGGTCCATCGCCTCCTCATTCGGTGCGCAAGTTGTTGCTTCCTCTGCGTTGGAGAGCGAGTTGATGAAATATAGGGTGAGATGAAATGAAAGACGTCGACGGGGTGTTCCATTTCTCACCGTAACGGAATGGGCGCGCGCGACTCGGTGCCTTGTGATTTCTCCTCCGTGAGAGAGTCATAACGGTAGTAGACGCACATTATGTGCTCTCATCTCTCTCCGCGTATTCATTCGGACTCAAACGATGACCGAATGATTTGCGTCCCACGAAAAGCAAACTGACATGGAAAAAAGTAATGTTTGACGTTCATGAAATTGTCCCCCAGGAATGAATTTCGCGTCCCCTTTTCTCCATTATGTTTCGATTGAATCAGTTGATCAATATTTATTTCTTCCAGTGAGCGATTCGGAAAAAGAATGGCCACTATTCTGTTTCAATTCGAATGAAAAGGTACTTCATGAAATTAAGCCAAGTTATCGGTGCGCTTTTGTGAAACTAGCCGCCGCGCATCCTCCGAATTGAAAAATAACTAATTGGCCGTAATTTTATACTCCTGGTCTCAAAATGTCTGTTTTCGTTTTGGATAATAACTCAAAATTAGGGCGTGTGCGTTTTCATCGTTTGTTCCCGTTGAGGTGGGAGCAAGTGGGCCGAATGACGAATTTTAATGGTGTCGCTAATTGTGATCGTTTGTGGAGCATGGGTGGCCCATAGTGTTTTCATTTCTTTTTTTTATCTCAAGGAAGGAGCATTTCCCATCTCTGACGTTTAAACCGTCATATGCTCCCAAAACCTCGGATCGTAGATATCCTAATAGCTAATAAGGAAAAGTCTTTTTTTTCCTTCCATTTATATACTTCGATTTCTCATTCGAGCTTTCACTCCCAATCGCATGTGTTTCTTCCGTCGCTAAGTGGCACTCGGCCGTGTTTTTGATACTATTAAAGCAAACAGTATCTATGTTATTTCACGGCGTGGCCCATTTTCTTTGAAAATGTCTATAGTTCAAGGTGTCTTCTCCGCCATAAAAATCTGCGAAGTATTTTCTCAGGTTAATGTAAGAAAAGCCCGTCCAACCAAATCTCGTGGCGGCTCACCTGATTAGCGGACGGTGTTTGGATCCCCAGCTGCTCATTCATTCCGAAACACACTTCCAATCCCTCACCGTCGCTTCCATCCCTCTCTTCCATCCCACGTCCATCGTCCTCCTACACTCAGAAATTCATTTTCTTCGGCGGCAGGAGACATCAACGTGCGTGCGGGAAGGTGGAGCTCGCCAGCTGTGAATCAGTGGCGCCGATTTCGAATCTACCAAGAGGAAGAATTTTCTCGCGTTAGTGTCCGTTATTGGATTCAATAGGCTAAAGCTGGGTAAAATTTGAAATCGATAATTTTTCGGGATTTTTTTACTCAATGGCTCATTCAAACATGCCCATGGATGACGAACCAATTAATTTCATTTCAACATGCATGAAATAAACGAGGCCAATATAACGCTCTAAATAATTGAGGAATGTGGTGAATCAACCTTGTTCGAACGGGGCCAAATTAATTTCGTTTACCTTGATCTCGAGGTCAAAGCAACACTTGGTGGCATTCGGAAATTTACTTCCTTCTTATTTCAAAGGAGGACATTAATCAAAGGTCTCATGCCAATATTCATTATTCTCGTCGAGAAATTAGTGATTTTGTGTGTAGTTAACTGGTACTCTTGAACACGGTTGAATTTTAAGTGAAAATAATTTATTCATCTTTAACTTAAATCTTTACGCTTTTGTGGAATGTGATCATGTACTTATTATTCAGTGGTGTGCGTGGTAGTGAGTTTTGTTTTTCGGATATAATTCGTAGAGAGGTAATTTTTAGCAATTAAATTGTAATAACCTGTTCATCGTGATGGAAAATCACGCACATTCTTTTTTGCGCGGTTGGAAAAACTTTTCTGCAATTCCAGATTAATTTTAATCCAAATCACCTGGGTTTCTAAAGAGGAAAATGCGACAGGCTGCTAAAGTTTGAATCTCGTCTCGGCCATTGGTGTTTTGTAAACTCCGGCGGTTTCGCTCCGGGAAATCCGATGACAAGCCATGAGTGTTTTCTGGTATTCCTGAGGCACATCAGGTGGGCAAAAATATCTGCTACAAAATTTTTAAACTCACAAACGGAGGGATGCTTAGCATCTAGTTCTTGAATTGAATTGGCAGTCGGGTAATCGTAATGCATCTTGAAGTGGCGTTTTTCATCTCCATGATCACCTTTTGCTGTAATGTATTCTGAGTCTCATTTTAACAAGATCTTCGTCTAAACACAAGGCTTGATGAATAATAATATACTCTTTTTAATGAAATTTTATTGTAAATAGCCGTAATGGTTTTCCACGTTCATGTAGCACTTGTTTTGTAGGCATTTTGATGTCCATAAGCGCGGCAACTGCAGCAGAAGATTCTCTTCCGAAATTCTCTGCTGAAAAGGGAGCAATAGCAAAACTGAGGAAGTTCGTTAATCAAGTAGACCCATATTTTAGTGAGTTTACTCGCCAAGTGCTCAGTTAATTAACGTAAAATTCTTCTTTCAAAATGCTACGTTCCAAGCGCGTAGCTAAAAGTTTCACTAATTACGTACCAATTTTCGGATTCCGTCGTATGCCTCTCTCATCCAATAATAGTTTAACCAACGTTTGCCTTTATGCGTCCGCATTAGGTAAGTAGTCATAATTGAAGATTAAAATCGGGCAAGGCTCCGTGCATGAACGACTTCACACAGTTAGCGTGACAATATGTGACAAGGGGGGAGTCGTAGCATTCATGACATCACTGTTTTCTTGAAAAATGATCCAAATAAAGATAAATTCATTGTACCATTTCCATTGATTTACCCTGGATTAACCAGAAGAACCGAAAATGTAACCTGGGATTCTTCACCATCTACATCAGATTGCCATACCATTAGATACTTTGATGAGTTTCGACGCATAAAAAAAAGAAGTGAAAAACATTTCGCGATATTTTGGAAAATGCTCCAAAATCATGACGTCAATTTGGAGAGGGATTAGAATCAACGTGGCATGAAGAGAGATGACGATCAAAATAGGCCAAATTTGGTGTGACGTCATTCGTGCACGAACCCCGAATAACCCGCACCCAACATGGTGAAATATAAATATCTCGATGTAATCTATTGGAATGCGCTCCTGTTAGTACAAAATGGGTGTTGTGATTTAGAAATATGTAATGACCCAAATGTGTACAATAACTTCGAGGTTATTTTTTTCAGTTATACTCCCTGTTTTTTCTGATTCCCACTAGTCCTTTGCCTTGCAAATATTTCAGTTTCACATGCGAAATATTTGGAATTTTAATTTAAAAATTACAGTAATTAACCTGGGTAAAGGTCTGTTTGGTAGGTGAGGGCGTAGCTCACCCAGTGCTAAACCCAACGGCGTGTGAAATTCACACATCAGGATAGGGGGCCCAGTATCTTTCCCTGTATCGCCTGTGATTTCCCAGGATGACCTGATACCCGAAAAATGGTACAAAGCTTGGTTGAAGCTGTGGGTACCCAGAGGCTTCAATGGAAAGCGAACCCGTGCCCTCCGGTTAGTAATTCAGCGCTTTATTCACTGGACTGCCTAGAATTCTAATAACAAGTTGAAATCAAATTGGCTGGTGTTTATGTATTTCATAGGAGTTTCAGTATTTCTGTAATGATGCGCTGTAAAGACGCTCTTCGGGGACAATCAGTGACAGCGCGAATTAAGTAAATTGATTATTCTCCTGCTTTTCCGAAATACGTGCATTACGTAAATAAATATGCCAGCAGACACATAAACCATGGTTATTAAGGCAATCCTGAGCAAAATAATTCGTGTGTCGTGAAGTTTGTATTGCCATGCTTTTGATTAACCCTATCCTATTAGTCAAGAAATTAAGTAGCTATTAATCTCGCTCGCTACACCTGCTCTGCACTGACGATAAATTATTTGCAAAGTATTTATGGAGTAGTCGTTTCTTACTTGGGGGTCGTGACTGTTAGCTAACGTTAAATTAAGTTTGACTAAATGAATGGTTGAGGCGCGTTAAGAGAAAGTTTTATTGGCGTAATTGTTCACATTAGTTGGACTGAGGATTAAACGTGCGCCAATTATGTATGAATTCCGTCGTGAGTAGTAAGGTTTCGTTGTCTGAGTCTTTAAAGCGTAGCTATGCGTGATATTAATGCTTGCGTCAAACTGAAAAGCATAGCAGTATCATTTTAAGATCTAGGTTTTGTAATCGCCAAAGGAAAGTTGGTTACGGATTTGGTAAAGGCTTTCAGGAAGATTATAATCAAAATAAATTTATGTCGACGCAAAACTCATAATTCAGAGCCCAAAAGTGTATCTTTGGTCTGTCCAGCAGAAGAAAGTCGTGACAGCTAACGTGCGGGAATGAATATTTATTGGAAAGAGGTACTAGGTGTTTCAAATGGTATTTATCTTTCCGAGGAATAAGCAAGATGAATCGGGAAATGGTCGCTATATGTTTGGAACGTGATCAGGAAACCGAAAGTTTTCTGTATTGACTCGCAGTCTAAATTTTCATCCAAATTTCAATGATTCTCTTCCAGCCTTTTGCGGCACGCGGCAGCATGGCGTCTTGTCTGTTTGGCTCGTTTTCTGGCCTAAAATGCTTAACGTTTACAGCTGATCCGAAGCGCTGTCTCTCTCCAAACTTTACACGTGTACTAGAACCGCGGGACAAGAACCTCGCACTTTTCCATCCGCCCATGGCTCCGTTCCGCCTGTGTCTACCTCAGCCTTTTGCCGGCGTTACTTCCGACGAATTGCCCCGCCCTCCTCTTCTCCCCTCACTCTTCCCGGCCTTCGCAAAGGGAAGGCCTCTTGGACGCGTGGGAGTCTTTGATGGAAGTCAGGGAAAAAGCGGGAAGGGCGGAGTGATGAGTGTGGCTTCAGGAGGAAGAGGGAATTGGGGAGGGGAAGTGGAAAGGGGTGTGGGAGAGGGAATAATACTTTCCACCCCTAACCCTCCCCTTCCAGCCACTTCCCCTCTCCCATTTTCTACGTGACTCCCGTGTCTAAATGAAGGGAATCCTCTCTTCTTAGGGAGAGCTTGTGTGTGAAAGGGAATACCCCTTTATCCAGAAAAAATGTCTCTCCTTACGCCAACGCTTGTGGGACGGAAGGAGACTACATTCCTAAGCCTTTCGTAGCGGTCAGTTAAAGGGTGGGGGATTATTGAGGAGGGATTGTGCCGGGGATAAAAGTCGATGCGCTGAACTAGGGGCTAAAAAGAAGATCGGCTTTGAGCTGGCTGGATATCTCTTGAGCGAGTCCGGCTTTACCTACGTTGGCTGAAATAAAGAGCCCAGAGTCGGAGGGACGGAAGTGTGGGCAGGTCTTTCAACTCCCCGTGTGTGAAGGGTGGAGGCGGGCGGGCGAAAGGCTTACGTGTGGGCACGGGCCTCGTGTTAGGACGTGGGAGTGTTGGCTTCGAGTCATCGACTGTTGTAAAAGGCCTCATGATGCGCCAAAAGATTGCGTTGCTGGCCAAGGACAGGCAGCCGATGTCCATTTTTAGGCTAGTCACCAATCTCACATTAAGTAATAATCGGAAAAAAAATTGAGGAAATGCCCATTTTACGCAGCTGTCGCATTATGTTTCGTTGAGGTGATCCATCTCTAAATGAACCTTTGTAGTCATTCTTTATACTCCATTCCAATCCCGAAGCTTATCGGGTGAGCCAGATTTTTGTTAAAAGTCTCCGATGCATGTACTCTGGGGTCTAATCAAAGCTCGGTGGCAACGTCATCGCCTTCATCATACTTGAGAGGTTAGGTTTCTTCTCCCGAGGCGGCAGATGGAAACGGTTATTGCTGCGCCTGGTTACCTCGAACCTTGTCGCTTGTATTATTTCCCCCGGGGATTGTTGGCAGGCGTAGGCGCCTGTGCAAATGGCGTGTGTCTATACTTCAAGGTCGGAGAAGATAGGAAACGTACTCTTATGTGTCTCTTTACCTTTCCTTGCCGTGTCAAATGTACTAGGCTGAGAGTATTGTATGCTGGGACGTGGAGAGTTCGTTCGATGTCGGTGATGCACAGATTCGTAAATATTCGCGAGCAGATTTCGCATTGCGACGTGGTGCGTTCTTGATCCAGCCGTTGATGGTCCTTCGGAAGGGTCAGTTCTGGGGACCTCCCAGGAATCGAGCTTCAGATCGGCATTTGGTGCGGTAAACGTAAATCGGTTTCCAGATCCATGGTGATTAAATTGAGAAAAAAGCACGACCTCGCATCCCCAAACTTCCGGTTGGGACCGCCCATTCTCTCGAACCTCCTTGGAAGATCGTCTTGGGACCTAATGCCAGGGAGATATTTCTTTAATTTTTTATGCATCTTCCACTGTCTGTATAAACGAGAAGGAAGGAAAAGTTGGGTGATTTTGTCGGAATTTCCGGCGCCGTAAGTTCATTCCTCAACTTTTACCAATGACCCCTCCGCTTTTTCGGTGTACCCAAGTGGAAATATTCAGTCGCTGAAAACGTTTAGCTTTTAAAAATGCACTGACGTCTAAGTTTTGCTTTATTTCGGTATCACATGGCATTGTTTTAATTGGTGTTTTATTTTTGCCGTTTTCATTGTACAGTAAAATTGACAATATGTGATAACTGAGCTGGAATTCGATTATGGATGGAAAGGGTCTTGAACGTGGGTTAAATGGAGTGAAGCAAAATAGCCGTTTTATTTTGAGACTCTCGCTTAAAACCTTTTGCTTTTGCTACTTTGCTATAAGTAATTGACTTAGCTGTTGTCCACTTGAATTGAGGTAATTATTCATTTTTGTTCGTGTATAAGTACCACTAGCTACTGATTTTTGTTCATAACGCTGTTCTACGATAGCTAATACTTCTTATTGTTGTGTTATTATCTTCTTTCGTTGCTGTTTTTATTTTATATTACTGTTTACTGTGTGTATCGTTTAATATAATATCATGATGCAATTAGGTTTCCTTCAATTTTGTGCCATACTAAGAAAGAACTATCCATGCTGAGCCTTTACTGAGAAATCATCCTTAACGTAATTATGTTTATGAAATTAGAAGTTATGAATGGGTTTGTAATAAGATGAAGCAATTCACTCCCTCAAATCCGGGGTGGTTGTCCTGAATTTTCCAAGCATTTACTTCCTACTAGAGGAAAGTAAAGAGGTATTTGGAAAATAAACTATGGCAAAGGTATCACATAAACCATAGCATTTTTTGACAGCCGGTACCTGGGTCTCTTGAATGTAGCAAGGCCACCAATATTAATCTCCCCACCAATAATATTTGGCAGAAGTAGATATTATTATTCTGGCTGAAAATGGACATGACTGACAATGAAGATAATTAGCGTTTTGCTTCGTCATTTATTGCCACTTTTGAAGGAATGTGGAAATGATGCAAAGAAGAGTAAAAAGGTCTTCAAAATTCCTAGGAAAACCAAACCACAAATGTTATAAATCCCTAGTCGACAACTGTATTTGGCGATTGTTACGAGGAATATCCATCAATTTATAATGCGGTGCAGAGACATCCGACGCTCGGTACTCTTTCGTTGGTATAGAAATTACTGATTTCGAAGACAAAATCAAGTCTTTGGGGTTCCTCCATAAAAGTGGATTCAAATAGGCTACACAACAGCAAGGTAATAACCAGATTATTAATTTATAAAAATGACATGAATGGACTTAGTTTCCGGGGTGTCTTATATTTAAATTCCGTGCTGACTAGTAAAAAACTGTTGATAGTGATACAAATATATTTGAAAGTTATTTGGATCACAATTAACGCAGATTCAATACATAAGAAAAATGAAAACTTGTATAGAGCAAGGTGTAAAAATAATTAAAGTGAAAAGATATACGTGTAGTCAATTAACTCTACTGATCATATACGATTGACAAGATTTAATCAATCCGATAAATTAAATCCGGAAGTAGGGATCATTTGACAATTCCGATAGTGGTTAAAAAATCAATGGTAGTGCTTCTATTATTTTCTTGTATTTATGTACGGCAAAGGTATTAGATATATTTTTAAAAATCTTCATTTCTTCAAACCTGGACTCTAAGCAGGAAGAAAGAAATGAGCCTCACCATGAGTTTTTTGTGGAAAAGTTGTTGCCTATAATGTGCAACCGGTGATAAAATTGCCGCATGTGCATTCTATTGAGAAACTAAATGAGATATAAGAATTATTTTTAAGTATGGCCGCGACGAAGACCGAAGGATGTAATTTTTTTTAACAATCATTTCAAATGCTGTTGGTGAATTCTTCTCGGGATTTCCACCGGGTCAGGTATTCTGCTACCGACGTTTCAGCGGCAAACTCTGCCATCGTCTTCAGGGCGTTGATGACGATGGCAGAGTTTGCCGTTGAAACGTCGGTAGCAGAATACCTGACCCAGTGGAAATCCCGAGAAGAATTCATCAGTTTAATACAATTTTACTTAAATCAAGTTAAAAAATGCAATTTTCATAACTGCATAATTACATTCTGGATATATACTTTAAACATCACTTGAACTAGAAAACAACAACACGCCGGGAAAGCACCAGATCCTTCATTCCAAATGCTACTTTTGTCACTAGTCGTATTTGCGGACTTACGATGCCGGTAGAAATCTCAACAATTTCAGAGAGTTGCCCGTAGTGAGCCTTAATTAACAATAAGTGGCCATTTGACGTTCAGACAACCAACCAAATTTTTGCAGAGTTGCTACTTGGAAAGCTCGGGCCAGTCGTAAAGGAGCTCTCTCTCCCCCTTTCACTTCCTTCTCAGCTCAAAATCTACTCCCTCCACTGCTTCATTCTCTGCATCACGTGACGCTTCAAGAATCCGAATGTCCATCAGTTTCACCGTGCGGTATCCAGTGTTATATTTTCATGCGTGGTTTGTTCCAGTATTTCGTAATTCAAGAAATGATACCATCTCGTGAGTCCGGAGAGCCACAGGAGACCATCGATTGCCTCGCACGGGATCCGAACACGAGATGTGCCACGAGATCATTTCCCTTTCGGTGGTCAGTAACCTCGATGCCCCTCTGATCCTCTTCCTCGCTTTCCTAGTGAGCGGTCACGTGAGGTTTTGTCCCGGAAAAGAGAGGCAATCACCTTCCTTCAAATGGTTTCACATGTCCCTTACGTAGATCTGAATGCCAAGGTATTATGCACGCTTTCTCATTCACCGATTCCAACCTGAATGAGTTGATCTTAAGAACGAAATCCGGAGTTTTTCGATCTGCCCTGAAGGGAGTTCATCCTTGCTCTAAGTTACTCAGTCACATTGGTAGCGTTCCCCCCTCTCGTGAAAATGTTACCACGATAACAGGAAATTACCTTTGGATAGTAGGAATTTTTAAATGAAAGTTATTCGGTTTCTTAGCATGAGGGTCCAGGTTTAGTCCAAACTTTCCCCCCCTGTATTTGGATTTAAGGGATACTTATCCAATTATATGTTAAAATTAGTTTATCTTACCCCTCAAATAAGAATATTTGCAAGCCAAACGATGATTTTCGTGATAGATCCTACCTACTAAACATATGTCTCAATATCGTTTTGTTGTCTCTGGAATACTTTAAATTCCTGATAATAGAGAATAATTAAATAAGAAAACAATCTTACGTTTATTAATTGAAACATGAGAATTTTACTATAAAGCTAACATTGTTATGTACCTAATTGGACATATCAGCATCGCAAACATCACGCAAGGAGTTGATCTTTTTAGAAATGGTAGACAGAAAAGAAGCAAGATGAAGCCTCCCTACCTTACATTTATTTATATATTATTTGTATTCTGCTGTCGGACACAATCAGTGGTATTTAGCTTTCCTCGTTTTGGAATATTTTCAATCCTTTTTTCTTAGTAAAGTTGTTCCCTTTTTGAGAAAAATGTCGGGTCTAGTCTTTTATCCGACGCTGAGTTTGACATGGGGTCGACGGGAAATATTAAGGAACGGGAAGCCAGACGAGGCTATTTTCTCTCGGCATCGACCCCCTCGCGAGAAGGCATCCATCTGCGAGTGGGAAATTGAAAAGGGTTGAACGGTGAAATCGTCATCGGAGAGTGAAGTCGAAGCCGGTTCCTGATACACTGGGGAAAGTACAAGCCCTGTGCATCTCGCCGCGACTAGTTATTTTTGCACTTATTCGTGTACATGGAAAAATAAAATCTCAGAAAAAGATTGCAGGTATCTGTTTTTGACAGTGAAATTGATTTTGGAGAATGGGCGTATAGATATGCAAAACCAAATTAAATCGATTCCTGCTTACGTTGCCACCGAAAAAATTATTTTCTTCGTAAATCCACCACACATTCTCCGACACCATAGAATATTTCACCAAAAATAACTCTGGTCGTTTATTTTCATTTATTTTTGCCATTTCTTGTTTTCAATTATCGATCAGATGAGCTTTGAGAAATAGACGGGTAGATTTTGCATCAGTGTTAATTAGTTGCTAATTTCCAAAGTTATTATTTGATCAGTTTCTATTTACCATAGTTTTGATTAAAGAGGGAATTTGCATGATTGGATAACAATTTTCTAAGATTGTTTCTTAGCCCCAATGATACTAACGACCTTGCATTTCATGCGAATGATTCCCACGACCTCGCCTTCTGGGAGAAATCGCACCCACACCGCATCTCGAGTGACGTGGTCTCCTCAGCGGATTCGATTCCCACAAAGACTTAACGGTTATCAGCTTACGAATGCATAGTGATCGGCATTTTTTATTCACGCTAATCCACCTCCCTTTTCTGCCACCCGCAGTAGCTAGTGTGTGTTGAATTTTAATGTGGGTGTCGGTAGGTGGGCATAGGTATACTTCCGAGTTAAAACCTCGATAGCGTTTCACATTGGGGGGAATGGTAGGGACCCTCTGCTGAGTTTGTCAATCCTTCGACGAAATCGAAATTCATTTCGTGTTCACTCCTCATGCTTTTTCCTCACTGGTTGCCCCATCTGAAATAAACACTTTGTGTGTTTAGGTAAATTTTAAATATTTACCTCACGTAACTGTAGTATACGTCTGTCCATGGTACTAATATATTAGTACCATGCGTCTGTCAAAGGGATTTTTCGATTACGGACTTCACAAATGTATTAGATTTCTACTTTCCCTTCATACATTCATTTTCAAAAGGCATTCTAGTCAATTATTTCCGGCACCCAGAAAAATTTATGCCCCGCATATTTTTGGGAAAATCTCTAAGGTTCACCGTAAAAAATGATTTTGTATTCGTCGAGGTGTGACCGACACTCAGGGAGCCATAAAGCAAAAAATATTACAAGAATATTCTTAGTAAGATTTTATTATCCAAAAAAATTGGGTTAACATTTTCAGAAACATTTTTCATTGCATTCAAGTACTCCTTGCTAAAATAATTCATCACAATTGATTCTTTTACGTACATTCTGACAGCAGATTATGGTAATTACAAAATCCATGATTCGATATTTTTATTTTTCTTTCCTCAGGTTTTTTGTTTGTTTTTAAAATAATTATTTCCAAAAATAATTCTGTCTGCTCCTATTTTTTATCAATAATTTGCCGTATTTTTGTTTTATATTAATTATATCATCTAAACGGAATAAATAAGAATCCTACCAGACTACGAAAAAGTGATTAGTACGTTTCTTTCATTAGAGTATCTACCCTTTCTTGACTTTTATCAAGCCCAAAGTCCTAATTAGATAGAAAATATTATCTTTACATAAAAATCGGCTGTCTGATCCATTTCATAGTAACATTGTTAGCCAGTTTATGCGCCATAGGGCTACTCTACGTCCTGCTAGCTACTGCCATTAGGTTACCTCCCCAAAGAAAGTGAGCAGCCAAAAATGACACCTTTGGGGAGCCAATTGAAAATCACTGCATAAGATATACATAACTGTCTTATCGGTGTCTGCGAATCGTTCTTCGTACGATGATAACCTGCATTATTATTTAAAAATATAAACAGGTATTACATAATTCATTAATTTTCAACGGCTGTGAGAGTGGTTGGTAACAGCACCGACGAAAATATGGGTGGAAGAGATAGAAAATGTGGTTCTGCAGAAGAATCACTGAAATAAAATTGATAGACCGAGTAGACTGTCTGATGAAAAGGAAGTCGAAGATTGAATGGATAGGGATGTCAATGGAAGGCACTGATAATGAGTAGAGAGAAACTAATATGTTTCATTCTAAGGGATAGCAGTTTTCTGAAGGCCGTAGTGGAAGGAAAAATAGAAGGGGATAACTACAGAGGAAGGCCAAGGATGAATTACGATAAACCTATGATGAAAGATGTCAGCGCAAGGAGCTATGGAAGAACGAAGTGATTTTCAGATAACAGAATAACATAGAGCTACAAACCATTCCTTGGATTGATAACCTATGATTATGGTGAGCATTTTACCGAAGTACCATCAAACCGCTATTACTTGAACTGTGGTTTTTGTTGGCGATATAACGCCTTTCCTTGACGACCCTATACACACTATATAATGTAATAAACTAAAAAAGAAATAAAAAGCAATATACTGTGTATTTAGCTTATGGGTCGTAAGGAATGTGCACAGTTTGAAGTTAACTACTCTCTACATCTACCAGAGATAAAAGTGTAAATTAAAAAGTGGATGAATTATCGATAGGTACTGTGGATTATTTATAGTCCACCACCCAAATGCTCTGGAATCCCACTCGATGCCGCCATCCAGGAAATGGGGGGAATGAATAGTAGGGCTTGTTGCATTTCCCTTCTGATGGGGTTTGGATTCATCCAAATTTAACATTTCCCCTACCGCTGACTTATCCAAAAATAGGCTGTGATTGGACTTCTATGGTGGAATGAGACCACCGAAGGATGATAATCTGATTGCCTTGGATTCGTAGTTAATTTTTGTTGTAAGGATAAAACCGGCGAATGCATTCAGTCTTGCGAGCGAGCAAACGATTTTTGGTGATCAGCATAGAACTTATCATGTTCAACATTTCGCTGCTGAGGTAATATGAACAACCATCGCCGCTAAGAAAATGGCCGCAGCGAAATCTGCCGCCCTCCCTCTTGAGGCCAGATATCCCTCATCAATTTCGCTAGTTAGCCCTCTTCCGTTTTCGCGTGGAAAGCGAAAAAAACGGAACGGACTCGGACACGGACTCCTCCGCCTTTCATTAGCCTATCCGCGCTTCTCACGGACACGCAAATGGTTGGCGATGTAGGAGGAGAGAATGCGGCTCGAGGGTTGACGGAATCCTCGCGAGTCCTCCCGACGCACGCATCGCGATCTTTTGCCCATCGATGAATTCTGGGAGATAGTGGCAAGTGAGTCGTGACGTCACTTGAACATGCTGTGTGCATCGTGACAAATGAAAGCGAGGTGAGTGGGGGGTGGAGGGGGACTGGGGTGGTTGCGTGGATATGCGTGTGCGATGCGTGCCCAA
>LYUA01000180.1:613954-624853 GCA_002093875.1 Calopteryx splendens
TAATATTCTTTCAGGGATGCTCTCAAGAAATGAGAAGCATGATTCACCTAACAGGTGGCCCAAGGTTATTGTTGATGCTGTTGCTGTTGTATGCCAAGTAACAGGACTGGTGGTGTGGCCGATGCTTGAGGGGGGAAATAACCCACGAGTGTGGGTAATTCCAATAGCTCTTCTGTGCACCTCAGCTGCCTGGTGGGAGAATTATGTGTCAAAGCAGTCCCCCTTTTGTAAGTAATGATTTACAGCTGGCTAATATTTTCATGCCATATACTTTTTAAATTATTTACAGTGTGAGCAATTATACACAGATATTTTTCAATTATCATGTCCTTGACATGATCAATTTATATTGACGTAACATTTTTTTTTCTTATTACAGCAATAATACGCTCTATGAGTCGTGTGAAAGAGAGACTGCGAAGAACTCGTTACTTCACCTATATCTTCATGTCTATCTGGAAGATTATAGTGTTCTTTTCTATGTCACTTTTTTCCCTACACCTTCATGGACAAAGTATTCCAAACTTCTTTACGAAGTTTTCTGAAGGATTTTCAATGCATAAAGTGGTAGTCACTGAGGTAAGAATGCAATGTTATTTCAATTTTTGTCATAGTTTCCTTCAAATGTCACTATTTTTGTTTGGTTCATTTATGCCAGCATATAAACAACATTTAATAATTATTTTATAGGTCAAGACAGTGTATAGTTCTGGGGTTGGTATAGTTCCTGACCTCTCTGATGCTGTTCCCACTGGAGAAACAGTTGAAATGACCGTCACATATAGTACCACTATATATGTCCTCATCATCCAAATTTTGTCTGCCTATATTTGTTACATTTTTGGTACGTATTGTGAAATCTCCTGGTGACATATTTTAATAGCTAACTATGATTCACATACAAATCATTTTGTAACTTATTGTGTTCAATTTAAAGTTCACACACAATGAGCTTAAAAAAATTTTAGAAAGTGGGCAAAGAAAGAATCAAAACATAGTTTTAAACATTTATGAGCTACTTAAATAAATTATGACTCTCTAATTGCTCCTTTTTATTGCAGGAAAATTTGCTTGCAAGATTCTTATTCAAGGATTCAGTTTTGCATTCCCTGTAAACCTAACAGTGCCAGTTACTATTTCCCTTTTGATAGCTGCTTGTGGTCTTAGAAATGGAGATCCTTGTTTCTTCCATGGAACTCTTCCAGATTATCTCTTTTTTGAATCACCTCCAGTTTTCTTCCTAAATGATTTCATTTCTCGGCAGGTAAGACAAATAATTTTATGGCATTTAATTATCAGTTCATTGACTATGTTTCAGATAGTCAGGAGTGAGTTATATTTATAAAATGAAAATTCTGTTTTATTCAACTCACAGTCTAACTTTTCCTCGCATGTGTGAACTGTTTCTATATAAATGGACACAATTAAAAGATTAAAACATTTTTCCTTAGCATGCATGGGTGTGGTTACTGTGGCTGCTCTCCCAGACCTGGATAACATTGCACGTTTGGACTCCCAAGTGTGAACGTCTTGCCACAACAGAGAAGCTTTTTGTCACTCCAATGTATTCTTCATGTTTAATTGACCAATCCTTGGCATTAAATAGAAGGAGGGATGATCAACCAGATGTAAAAACTGAGGTATGAGTGGGAATCCAAAATGAGTATGGTAATGGAAATATGTTAGCTGTACCAATGCCTCCTTAGACACATTATAAACATATTTAGGCAAACCATGTTTAGGTTAACTGAATTAAATGGTATGATAATGGGAGAAAAAATGAAATATCCCTTCCTATTCATCTCTTGAAACATTTGCTCTCCCACATAAATATACACATGACTATTCTATGCTATCTGTGGTCCTTCTAGTTACCTTTGGTAAAACTTCCAAGAACCTGCAATGCTGAAATTTACTTTTCTATAGTTTTGTTACAAGCACTCCCACTATATGGTTTTCAGGCAAGACCATTGGTTTATAACTATTTCAGGACCACATACATGGCATGAAAATAGCACTGCTAAGACAAATCACCAAATCTATCCAAATGCCAATATTTTTTTTTTTTTAATTCTCAATAAATGGATGGAAGGGAATGAAAAAAAATCTAACAAGTGCTGTGTGAACCCAAATCACTGCAATAAAACATTGGCAATTCAAAGTTCATTGCAGTAATGGCATTTGATAGCAGAATTGAATTATTTTTCTAAATGTTTAATGCAAAATGTATTTTATCCCTTAAATTGATAGCTGTATTCATATAGCAAACATATCCATATAGTATATAGCATGTAGAAGAAGCAACTGTTTTATTTTTGTGTTTTTTTCACTAGGACCTTGCTGAGCTGGAAAAAGAAGGGTTAGATGAGTACTATGAAAGCATATCAGTGGCAACTGATGCAAGTGGATCAACCGCTGCTGCAGGAGGCACAAAAAGCAATGTAAAATCATCTGATCACATCACTCGAATCTTTGCTTGTGCAACTATGTGGCATGAAACAAAGGAGGAAATGATAGAAATGCTAAAGTCTATTTTGCGACTTGATGAAGATCAGTCTGCGAGACGTGTGGCTCAAAAGTATCTCCGTGTTGTTGATCCAGATTACTATGAATTTGAAAGTAAGTCCTTTCACAACATTCATACAAAAATGGCACTCAATATTTTATTTAACTTTTTTAATTTTGGTCATTTTTTTGTATTTTTTAAATCATATTTTCTAAGATATAGATTTTAACCCAAAAACACCCTTGAAATGCTACATACCTAATTATACTTCATATGGAGTACTGAATTTAATGCTTATATATCCAGCAGGCCGATCTATCAGCCCTAGGGGTATATCCATGAAAAATGCCATTTGCTGGTCTATCGGCCATGTGTTTATGCCGTGCCTTGTGCCTTAAACAAGGCCATTATATGTAGTTTTATATATGCTAGTATGTAAAATAAATATGCAAAAATAAATTGTTTTACTTATTCTGTAATTGTTTAGAGTGTATATTTAAAACATAGGCTTTTAGGCATTCATGTTAGATTTTTGATAAATTTCTATGAGCATATGCACAAATTCATCAAAAAAGCCATGATAATATTTACTTATATCAGGTAATGAAGGCTGGCATCAAAAGGGTTAATTTAATTCATTAATATAAATTTTATAAATTCTTTATTAGAGATGCAATACAAGGTACGACATAAAACATTGTATGTACACTGTTTATTTTCTGAAATTCTTATTGACTTCTAATGACTGGGTTCCAAAATCTGGATTTGGAGGTTATACTAAAACTTGTTCTTAATTTTATCAATTTAGAACAGCAAAAAATATGAAGGAGTAATAAAAATATATTTTACAAATAGTAATAATTCCTTTGAAGTTATTGAAATGTATAAATAGTTGTAATAGGAAATACATAACTACACACCTAATTTTCTTCTGTTCTATAGCAAATTCATAAATAAACGAAAAAGATAATTAACATTATACAAAACTTCAAACCTTCTTTGCTTGCATTGCAGCCCACATCTTCTTTGATGATGCCTTTGAATTATCTGATGAGGATGAAGAAGAAAATGTGGTGAACCGCTTTGTGAAGCTTTTAGTGTCAACCATTGATGAAGCAGCCATGCATGTTCATGAAACCCATATTAGAATACGTGCACCACGGAAATACCCAACACCATATGGAGGGCGGCTTGTCTGGACTCTACCTGGAAAAACTAAGATGATTGCTCACTTGAAAGACAAATCTAAGATTAGACACAGGAAACGCTGGAGCCAGGTATGCTATGACAATTGTGTACATACTTATCTTTCTTGATAGATGAAGAGGACATAGTTATATAGTAAAAATAAGATGAAAACTGCTTTCCCTCCCTCAAATTTCATTGGTATCATTCCTCATTTAGTTATTAATTCATAGGTTTATTACTATAGGTTTAGCATAATATAGATTAATATTCATACCATATTTAAAAATGTATCTTAATAATTTAGAGTACTCATAAAAACACAGTATACTCTATGTAGTAATAATTGTTTTTTACATTGCTTTAAAGGTCATGTACATGTACTATCTCCTTGGTCATCGTCTCATGGAACTTCCTATCTCAGTGGACCGCAAGGAAGTAATGGCAGAAAATACATTCCTTCTAACACTTGATGGTGATATTGATTTCCAGCCCCAAGCAGTGCAGCTGTTAGTCGATCTCATGAAAAAGAACAGGAATCTTGGAGCAGCATGTGGTCGTATCCATCCAGTTGGATCAGGTAATTGACCTATGTTCAAACACAGAGAACATTGCGGCAACCTCTCCCCAAACAGCTGTGTACAAAATGCTACCTAAATGCTCTTAAAAGAAAAGTTCCTCATGTAAGTTGTTTCTTTACTGGATATCCATAATAACTGTGGCCCCTTTGATAAAAACAAACTCAACATATAGGGTTCTATCAGAGACAGAAACATCTGCCTACATTTGGGTAATTATTTATGCATAAAAATATCAATGCATAGTAAGTACACTGTAGAAATATTAACTAGGTTTTGAATGTGCTCAAAGTAGAGAAAGTTCTTAAAATGTGTAAATGCTCCCAAGAAATAATTGTACTGTGACCATCAAAACTCCTTACCCATGCATATCATATGCACCCTTTGGTTTAGCCAGCAGGTGTGTTATTTTCTGATCTAATCTGGTAAGTTCAGTCATGAAACTCAAACAAAAATTTTCATGGATTCAAAACATAGTAGAAAACTACTGAGAGCACAACAAATTGAAACTAATGTTTTTAGGTTTCACATCATTGATGATACTTTAATGTGTAACCCTTGCCCTCACTATTTCCATGACAATTGGCATAAATTAAGGAATTGAAAAGCACCATAAAAATCTTAGCATAACCTATGAAGTCATCAATACTGAGTTGCATGTTAGAATGAAGAAATACTTAGAGAGGTATTGAAGGAAAATGAGTTTAATTTGTATCAAGATGATTGCAATACAAAATATTGTGTGTGTGTGTGAATGAATTTAAAATTGTGCATTTGGAGTGAAGACTGGAAGAGTGGAATCCTTTTACTCTGCACTTCACTATACCCTAGAAACAGCTTTGGTACATCTAGGAAATTATACTGCTGAGAATATTTAGAAATTAATACCTGTTACTCTTTGTAGAGCAGTCAGACAACTTTCATCATGACGCACAATAAATATTCAATTTTTCAGGACCAATGGTGTGGTACCAGATGTTTGAATATGCTATTGGTCATTGGCTGCAAAAGGCAACTGAGCACATGATTGGCTGTGTTCTCTGTAGTCCTGGATGTTTCTCTCTCTTCCGTGGAAAAGCACTTATGGATGACAATGTAATGAGAAAATACACTACTAGGTCAGATGAAGCCAGGCACTACGTGCAGTATGATCAAGGTAACATTCTAATAATTATTTTTTAATAATTAATAATTAATTCTGAGATTTATTTTTTAGCTATATATTCTCCTAAAAGAATGCTACATTTTCACAAATTAGATTTATGGAAGCAAAAATTACTGATTATTTTTTTTTAATTATCTGTGCCTGCCTTAAATTTACATTAAACTAATATAACCTGCATATTATAATAAGTAGTATTAGCATTCAAAGCTAATGTTTCTATGCTTTTTGTGCTTGAAAATATTTTTGAAACAAAACCAATTCACTTATCAAAAAATGGCAATTCATAAAAATAAACTTAGGTAATAATTCATATATGCATGGATTCATATATGCAATCTAATTGACCCCATAGGGGAGGATCGATGGCTTTGCACTCTGCTTCTTCAGAGAGGATACCGTGTGGAATATTCTGCTGCCAGTGATGCCTACACACATTGCCCAGAAGGATTCCATGAATTCTATAACCAACGTCGCAGATGGGTTCCCTCTACCATGGCTAATATAATGGACTTGCTTATGGATTACAGAAAGACAATCGAAATTAATGACAATATATCACTGCCATATATTTCATATCAGGTTAGTTGCTTTCAAATAGAATCTTTGTAGTTACTTCTGAATTAGTGTGAAATCTCACTAAATTTACTTAATTTTATTGACATTTCTGTTTTTGTTATATGCATGAAAAGAATATTATCTAATGAAACTGTTTGATAGTCAAATTGAGTTTGACCAAGAGACCACGTTGAATTTTAATTTTCAAGGTTTAGTTTGGTTCTTCTTGTAAGAATAAAATAACCTTATCTGTTTAAAAATCTTTTGAAAAATGAAAGACTGCCTCCAAAACCTATTATATTACGTATTATGGCTGAAAACTGCCCAGACAAAGTATAACTCAATCAAAATATAACATATTTCTAGGCCTGCATTAAAGACTGCCAAAAACTTGTTGAAATTACCTTCATGGTGTTGTTTTTAAATTATTTCATGGTTGAAAAGACATTTAATGAAAGACAAAAAAACACCTTGATAAATATATAAATTCTGCTACTCATATTTGCTAAGGTTTAGTTTGTTCCAAAAAACTAATTAATAAAAAAACTGTGATTTAATTCATTCCACTACTTATACCTAGCTATTTTACTTATTGTAACTCTCTGGTAGTGGTGAGTGGATATGTTTTTTTCACCCAAAGACATTTGAGAAAAAGAAATGATACTGGCCTAGATGAGATTTCTGCCCTTGCTCTATCCAAATGTTGCATGTCTTTATTGGGTACATCCTATTCTACTTACTGAATATACACTCTTGTATAGTTCAAACCCAAGTATGTTTCACCACCGATTTTTGAGGAAAAATGTTTAAATTTTCCATGTTTCTTGCTAATTGTTTGACCCTAACTTTGTGGGGACCCCAAATTTCCATCAGGATCGATGTTGCAGTTTCAATATCAGTAAGTTCAATATTTGTAAAGCATATCTTGGTTTTTAAGAGATTTTAGAATCATAATACATAGTATCATACCATTAATCAATTACCTATAAACATTTTTATGATAAACTAGTGCCCAATCTTACTAAGAAAATGGTAAGAACTTGTTGCCATCTTTATAGCTATTGGATGATGTAACACTAATGACATTGTAACCACTATATGACCTCAGTGAAGTACTGAAAAGCTAGAAAGACTGAAATGTTACAATATGAATACAAATCGAGGCAACAGTTGGTGAATATGGGAAAGGATTTAAATTCAAATAACAATTACTAAAAATATTGGTATGATCATTACATTATGTCTTTTTAGAGCTAAGATCTTTAGCCTTAAAATGCATTGCTAATGCATAGTTCCACCAATTTTTAGCTAGAATATTGGATTCAAAAAAATCGAACTATACACAATTTTTTAGGATATTTCCTTTGACAAGTAACTGACAGCATATTTTCTTATCTATTTAGTACTGTTTTATTTACACTGGTGAAGATATTTTTATGTAGCTGATGTTTGTGATTGTTCAATACTTACTTTCCTTTTAACATAACTTTAGTAATAGAAAAGACAGTTGAAATTCTATTAATAAATAAATAATATTGTAAATAACATGCTTGTAGAAATGCAGGATGACTTTATGACTCGCTGGTATACAATCACAGACATATGTATTGCTTTTCCAAAATAAAATGAGCAATTTATAAGAGACAAGTTAGTTGATGTGCACGTCTCTAGTGTTCTTTATAAAATCAACCCACAAAGTTAAAGGTGCATGCACCTTTGCAAGTACTTGCAAATAGTGGCATTTATTATTACATAATAAATTTTTGTCTTACTGTAGATGATGTTGATGGGTGGTACAATCCTGGGACCTGGTACTATATTTCTTATGTTGGTTGGTGCCTTTGTTGCTGCTTTTAAAATTGACAACTGGACAAGCTTCTATTACAACATCATTCCAATTCTTCTGTTCATGGCCGTCTGTTTTGTGTGCAAAGCAAATATACAGGTATGTATACCCAAATCCTTGAGTGAACAATTAATTAGCATGTACAGCATTCATTTTGAAATATGTATTTGATGTTAAATATTTGTAAATGAAATATTTCACTCAGTTTGTTGTTGTCAACCTGCTAATATTCTCTTTCTTTTTTTTTTCTTTTCCATTCCACCTTTTTCTTCTAATATGTCTTCCTTACTAATGCTCCTACCCACTATGATATTTTGAAACATCCACATATTCCATCATTCTTTGGAAATAAAAATTCATTTTTTAACAATAAACATGCTCTATTCAATGTGGCTTGTACTAAAACAAAACTACAGCTATTAATAGCACAAATATTATCAACGGTATATGCACTGATTATGATGGCTGTAATAGTGGGTACAGCTCTCCAATTAGGTGAAGATGGTATCGGATCCCCCTCAGCCATTTTCCTTATAGCACTCTCAGGTTCATTTTTCATAGCAGCATGTCTCCATCCTCAAGAATTTTGGTGTATAGTTCCAGGCATCATATACCTTCTATCCATCCCCTCCATGTACCTACTCCTTATTCTTTATTCAATCATCAACTTAAACGTGGTGTCCTGGGGAACTCGAGAAGTGCAAACAAAGAAAACAAAAAAGGTAAGGGTTTAGATGATTAAAAATGCATCATGGTACCTACCCCTGTAGTACACTTACAAAAAAGGTGTTCATTATGTTTCATAGTTAGGTAAAAAGGGCACCATGCATATAAGGTCTATTTGAGGTGTCTAATACATTCCTTTTAGCACAACTTATAAGTGCTCTCAAGGCACTAATAATAGGCGCTTTCTGTAGGAACTTATGCAGGTTAATGTATAGTGCATATGGAAGGTTTTTATTATGTGACTATGAATTTATCATGAGTTAAATGAAAATTTCATCAAGATAATTTAAATGTAAGAACGATAGAACAAATCGTTCATCAGATTGAAAATTAGAGCTGTTCTTTTATATTCCTGAAATATTCTTGTGAAATATTCTCGTGAAAAGAACTGAACATGTCCCATCACAAATTTTAGCATAAGGGAAGAAGGAACATGTTATGAAATTTGCATTCCTATCCTAGATGCAATTGTGTTGTGAATGTCATACATAAGTACTGGAATTCGTAAAGAACATGTAGACAGAACTTAACAGGCAGAACAATAAAAAAAACAAACAATCACATGAAGGTACTTTCTATTTTTAAGATGGGATCCTATCAATATGGCATAGAGGCAAAAAGTTTAAATTCATGCGCTCTAAGTGTGCTATTAAAGTAATTGAAAGTAATAAATGGTTTAATTTTTCATAAGATGCAAGGCACTGAAGGTTGATACATAATCTGGAGCTTCAAACATCTTAATCTGTTAGAAACCACTATCTTATTATATTCATTTTTAAAGTACTATAAAACTTACTATTACACTAAACAATTTTGAGGACTGGCATGATGTGTTTCACCATTTTTAGGTATTTTCAGATACAAAGATGGAAGCATTCGGTTTGGGTATATATATGTATGCAAAATATGATGGGGAGGAGACAATACAAATGTCACAAAATTAAGCCAGATCAGTAAATTTTATTGTTAGCTTCATTACACTTTATTCAGAAAATCATTTACTACTGGTCAAAGAAATCATGATATACCACTTGAAGTCAAGAATATGATGAATATATACAGGTTGAATTTATGTGTAATAACAAAATAAATTAACTATATAGGTATATATTACAGTTTTCCTATAAAGTATGTTTTATAAGTTTAAGCTTACCTTGGTTATTTAAATCCAGGAAATGGAGCAAGACTTAAAAGATGCAGAGGAAGCAAAGAAAAAGGCAAAACAGAATTCCCTTTTGGGATTCTTGAACTCAGTTGGTGGAGGAAATGGAGGAGATGAGGAAGGGTCTATTGAGATCTCATTGGCTGGACTCTTTAAGTTGTTGTTATGCACTCATCCAGACAACCAAAAGGCAGAAGAAAAGCAGCAGCTGTTGCGCATTGCTGATTCACTGGAAACATTGGGAAAGCGACTGGAAAATATTGAGCGGTACGTTTCATTATGTAAAAATTGATGCCCGGGTGATTTTGAAAGTACATATTAGAAGTATTTGACAAAAAATCAATATCCTAAGGTGTGCATGAAAACGATTAATTGAAAGTATTTTAACATAATTTCAGAGTTGTTGACCCACATGGTCACATATCTGGAAGAAGGCGTTCCAATAGCCGTAGTGGAAATTCTGACCACCATCTTGGAGCATTGACAGAAGAGGCTTCACGTGATGATAATAGCATTGACAATGACAACAGTGATACCACTAGCAGACTATCTGGTCAGTCAATTATTTCTCTTATTGTTTTGTCAGAAGATTTGCCATATACTAAAAATATTTGAATACACTTAAATTAGTATTTCGATGCAAGTTATTCTGATATTAATGACAGATTAGAGATGATCGCCTCTTCAGCAGGGCCCTGTTATTGTATCAGAATAGCTTACATAAGACTAGAGTTTTGAGCATATCTACATATTTTGCTGGAAGTAGACTCCTGAGTTTATCATAGGAAAATAAAAGAGCATTCCTGGAAATACATTATTGGCTACTTAATACAATTATTAATACAAAAAATGTCTCTTTCCAGAGCCCAAACATGATAGAGATGATCTTGTTAATCCATATTGGATAGAAGATCCAGAATTGAAGAAGGGGGCAGTTGATTACCTAACAAGCACTGAAATTCAGTTTTGGAAGGACTTACTTGAAAAATATCTCTACCCAATTGATGCCAACAAAGAGGAACAGGTATATTTTCTAGCATAATATTAAAAGGAAATCACACTAAATTAAGGTTTTAATTAATTTAATAAAATGATCATTCATCAGTATCATGTTCACAATATTAATTTAATGAATATCTTCAGTTATATTTTGACACAACTATATATATATATATA
>LYUA01000180.1:624888-640906 GCA_002093875.1 Calopteryx splendens
TATATATATATATATATATAACATTTTGAAAACATAAATGTAAAATCTTGTTGCTTGTAAAATAAGATTAACTTTTTTCATAGTGCATCATTATAAAATTTGAAATTTTTTATTATTATATTAAAACAATATTCTTCCTAAAGATCATAAAAATACCATAAGTTCATTTTCAAGAGTAACTTTCACTATTGGGCAATAGATGTAAGTGAAAATTAAGCTGTTATTAACATAAAATATTTCATGTGGTTTATAAAAACAAAAACGTGACCATTTAATGAGAAATGTGATACTTTTCTTCCAAATTTCTCATCCTAAAAAAGTATAGCTCACAAATTTGAGAAAATTCAGAGAGAATTGCAAGTTACTTCAGATTAGAATGAGTAATTTTTTATAACTATTTAAAACATAATGAGAATTCAATGAGAAAAAACTGAGATAAAAACACTTGACCCTTCATTTTGATATTTTCATACTTATCTCCCCCCTCATTCCCTCATATGATTATGAGGGTTCAAATGTCTGCTACCTGGATATGCCTATTGAATGTAAAGAAGCAATGGCAATAAACATTATTCCCCTTTGAATAGCCTTTGTCAATATTAAAAAAAAATTCGTAGTTAATGAACTGGGATGAAAAAAGTCTAAAATAGTTTTATAGTTAGTATGAGGATGCCAAACAAGTCCATTAAGTTGTGGTTCACTTAAATATCTATCCTGGGATCAGCAGAGTAAAGAGGTGCAAGATAGGGTTCACCAAGTATTTGTAGCAAGTGTCATCGATTGCAATGTACAGTAAAGATTTGAAAAAAAAATATGCATCATCTCTAGAAGCAAGCAAACTAGTAATCATTTCTCAAGAAAAAAAAATTATTTAAGCTAAAGTCATTCAAGCAGACCTAATCTGTAGCTTTATTTATACTTTAAAGCGGTACCTACTAAGTATATATGTGACATGGAGAAGTCATTGGTCAAAAAAGGAAGCAAAACAAATTCAGAGCTATAAATGGGCCATCCCACCATAAGTACCATTAAGGTGACAGTCCATCATCTATGGATTTGAACCAGAGTCAATCTAAAGGTTGAGAGGGCTACTGGAAAATATGTCATTTGAACAAAAATGATTTTTTCTTGAGAAAACTATTTTTAGCATGTTTTTCTTTAAACAAATCACAACAGATATATTTTATTTAGCTACAATCTATAGTTTAGTTTATGCCAAAAACTTGCAAACAATAACAACTGATGCCAGATGACAAAAACCACTGAATTAAAGTAAAACTTAAAAATGCACTTATGAACAGTATTCATCTCTTTCCAGTGATGCCCTCAATTTAGAGTAATATGGGATTACATTTTATCCTTTTTTTACAATATTAATATTCCGAATTTCATTAATGAGGTATGCAAAGCTGAAAAAAAAACTTTAAAAATGCCAATGAAAAATATATATTTTTTTATTTCTCATATATTTTATTAAAAAAAGATCACAATTTCTCATTAGTTACACACTCATAAAATATCATTGAGCATGAATATAATATGTATTTTTTAATAATTTCAAAGGTGAAAACATTATATTTTTGTAAAAGCCCCTTTGTGATTTGGTGTGCCAGACCCTGTAGCCAACCCTGTCTTGCATGCAGGCAGGAAGAAGCAGTAGGTATAATAGGCTTGGAGGCCAGGGTGCCCTTCAACTTTGCCTTGTCAAAATTTGTAATTGGAGATTTATAAAATTCTCAGGAAGAAAAACATAAATATTTAACATGAAAAATATCTATAAATATTCTCATTAAACTATATCAAACAAGAAGAATTTTCTGATATTCTTCTCATTAGAGAATCAGGGAACAAAAATTGAAAGTGTAACTTGTAAAGTTTGCTTCATAATTCCTCACACTTTTTTGTACTTTTTATTACAAAATCAAAATTTTAAATACATAGAATTTTCACTAATTTATTACCAGTGTTGAGATGATCTAGCTAATCAAATAATTTGGATTCAAGTGGGTACCACCCTCCAGTCTTACAATTAGTATATTTTTGCAGTAACCAATGTTGGTCAATATTGATACTACATATACATGTAAGTTTGAAATGCTTATATTTAAGTTGAACCATGGACCTCAGATTTATTTTTGTCCTTTGGAGTTCATGTTTATGAATATTTATTTTCTAGCATGTGCAGTGATGCCCGTTTCATTGAAAAAATTGTTTCCTTTGTCACTGTGAAAATGAGAATAATGGTTCAAAAATGATTTTACTTCTATAGCATTCCCAAAAATATTTTAACATTAGATGAAAATCAACTTACAGTGGAGATCATCCATCTCAATTGAAAATATAAATGGGCTCAATTTGAATAATAAAGACTAAGCTTCAATGTATGTCAAATAGTTTGATGGTCCATGTGTGTGTCAAGTCTGAACCATATTTTCTACAGCATAAGCTTTATTTATTACAATAAGTGAATACACTGGATTAATTAATTGTTTGTGTTTTAATCAATTTAGTTGGGAAATGAGTTCATTGAAATGCCTTTTAGGCAGGTAGGTAGGTAAACCCATAAACCATATTTGCTGGTGTATACGATGCACTTTTTTCCCTCAAAATATGCCTAAAATATGGGGTGCATCTTATATGCCACTGGGTAAGATAAAAAATTTATCACCCACCATAATCATGGTAAACATTTGAAGAAGACATAATTGCTTCTGTTAAAGTGTTACCTTATTAGTGGAAGAAATAAAAACAATATTAGAATATTTTGAGGATTACACAGGTATCTTTAGGATTTAGGTTAATGAAAAATTCCTCTCCCCACACCTCCCTCCCAAAGTGATGTCTCAAACATAATGAGTCATCCAATTAATGATCAGTGATGTGATTTGCACTCATCTATTCATGCATATAGGTAAATGGTTATAATACAAAGTGAATGGGCATTTACCTACCCTTCCCCTTCTCCTTTCTCCCATCTTTCCCCCCATTTCAAGATTGCAAGAAGATATATAGATAGGTCTGTACGTACATGATATGGTGGTCACATAGGTCAGAGACCAAATAATATTTAATCTTATAATTGCAAAATAGCATTTCTGCCAAAATAAATCTATGTATACCGGTATAGTCTTCTACAAAAATCACATTTTTGGATTTGGTATGTAAAATTAATTACAAAGATCACCAAAAGATAAATTTAAATTTTATAGACTGAAAATTGAAATTTCCATTTTTTAAAGAAAAAGTGCAGCAAAAAAAAAATTCTATCATATAAACTGAGCAGCAAAACAGCTGAAGTACTTAGGTATTATTCATTTCAAATTCATTTTACTATCATAATTCTTGCACCATCATTTAACTTTACCCTGTTTTTAAAATAAATTAAACGATTCATGAATCAACTTGCACAGCAAGCCACACACTACCTAATGGCAATATCATATTTTCAGATGATGATATCAATATTGTTAAATGGACTTTTTTATTACAATTGTTGGACCCCTTTCAGAGTAATTTACACTTTTCAATCAGGTAAAAGGTTTAACTGCTTAGAGAGGTTCATGGTCTACCTTATCCCAGAAAACACTTTCATCCTCATCTACTTACACTCTTCTTACCGTGTGTTTCTGCCTCACACTCATTCATGCTTTCATTCACTCAATTCTTGTACTTCTTGTCTTTACTCTTATCAAGCCTAAATCTTTTCAATGGGTTTTCTTGAGCATTCAGTGTTGATCACAATATGGGATTAGACAAAATATAACTTAATGTGTAGCATTCATTCCATATCAGTTTGGTGTTTGTAAGATTACCAACTTTTTCAGTCTATAAATAAAAAAGTGATGGAAATAAAATATTTGACGAAATAACATGGGAAAAATTAACCCTTTGAGTACCAACATTGCTGTGAGTGTTGACAAATTTTCCCAAAATAGTTACCATCACTCCCAGAATTTTCTTGATAGCTATTTATGTAAATAATAATGGCACAATTTAACTATCATGTTTTATTCTCTTTTTTTGTATCTCAGATTACATTTTGATAATGCATTTTCTTAAATTTGTCTAATTTTCAAATTTTGAGCAAATTATTGTTTTATAGCCATTTCTCCTAAACTCCGCATTTTTCATTAAAAAAGCATGGCAGTGTTTTGTGATCTTTGGCAATTAGCATGGCACTCAAAGGGAAAAACAATATTTGCATGTCAGATTGAGCAGAGATATAATTTGTGCCTGGCAGATGATCAAAAGGACCACATAAACCCTAAAGTGGCTTCATGTATGGCTTTTAAATTCCAGTTTACTACATGCAATTTGTAAATTTGAAATTTGAAGCATTTTAGTACTTTTTAGGTAAGGTATACCTACCTATTCAATGGGACAAATCAATTTTCCATCACTTACATGATACCTAGCTTAAAAAATTAAGATATTATTGCAAAAACTGTCCTATATTTGGTCAGCACAGTATCTTTGAATAAATAACTTTCAGCAAACATTAAAAAAGTATTAATCTCATTAATCAGGAAAAAAAATTAAATAGCAGTGAATTGGAGCGCCCTAGTCTCTGTCCCGGGATTTAAATATTATCAGATGTAATAATATCTGCCCTGAAGATCTTTCAAAATTGAAAAAAAATATGAGCTACAATATCAAAATAAATTTTCTTTAATTCATAACTGTTAATCAGTAGTTAATGATTTGCTAAATTTTTAATGTTTTATATTTCATGAAATATGTACTGACTATTCAAATTTTAATGCCTGTTAGTATTATTAATATTCATATTTATTTTAAATAAAGAGGCTTATGCATCTATGCCAGACAATAAATTCCCAATCTGGTTTAATAATTGATTGCGCAAATATCTTGAAGAAATAAAATAGTGAAACAATGAATGAGAATTGCAATTTTATGAAACCAGATAGTAATGAGTTTTTCAAAAAAATAATGGGAATTCCAAAATCTATTTTGAACTCTTAAATAATTAATGATTAAAGCATTAAAACAGAACCAGTTCATTGCATTAGAATGACCTAAAAGTGAACTATTTTAATTTTCACTGATAAAACTTAAAATATCCTTATGCAAAATGAGCATTGATTGAATACTTGATACCTACTACCAATTTTCACATTTTTCTTTAACTATTCACCAGGCAGAGAATGGTTTATTACTTTCACTACCCTGGGATTTTTAACATAATCAATAATATGAATATGTTTCTTCCTCTCTTCACCCACCCCATCTGCCTCCCCGCTTTTTTAATGAATACCTGTTCAAATTTTGTTATCTACTCTACCTCCTATCACTATCACTTTCCACCCACTTGTCTTCTCCCACTATACATATTTCTCTTTCTTATCTTTTAATAATTTCTAAATCACTTCCTTTCTAAAACCTTGTGGAATGTCTTGCTGCTTCTCCACCTCCCACCCCTGTCTTATAGGCCAGAATAGCTACGGATTTGAAAGAGCTCCGGGATCAATCAGTCTTTGCTTTTTTTATGATGAATGCCCTATTTGTCCTGATTGTGTTCTTGCTGCAACTGAACAAGGATCTCCTGCATATCAAATGGCCCCTCGGAGTGAAGACTAACATTACCTATATTGAAGAATCCCAGGAGGTAAGGCAGTCAGCTTTTACAATATTTAAAGCTGGCCTTTGGGGTCGACCAAGAGTGCAAATCAAGCAGCCATCTTCTTGCTGCTCCCTAATCTGCAATTTCCCTCCGCTTCTGAAATAGGCTATCATCATGTGCCCAACCAAGTCAAGCTTCTCATTCAGAAAATATTGAATTTACTTTTCTCATGGATAAAGTCTCATAAGCATCTCAGGTACACTGAAGATCAAGATGAATTGATCAATAAGTATGTGCCTTTATGTCATTTTAATTGCTACCTATTTGTAGTTCACCAAAATTGTAAGTCTTACAATTTACCAGAAATCATTTTGTATGAGGCTGCCGGGGAGAATTGGGATTCATCATTTTCTCAGTGAAGATGAAGCTTGATTGTGAGGGGTCCCAGTCCCAGCAAATTGTCCCAGGGAGGCATCATCAAAGCTGTGCAATCCAACGGAGATCCTAAACTATAATGCTGCTCCCCTCTTTACCCCATCCCTTCCCTGCTTCCTCTCTTTTCAGGCAAGGATTGCATCTGATCTTATAGAACTGAGGAACAAGTCTGTATTTGCTTTCGTGATGTTCAATGCATTATTTATCCTAATCGTGTTCTTGCTGCAACTTAACAAGGATGCCTTACATGTTGACTGGCCACTTGGGGTAAAGACGAATATCACCTATATTGAAGAGACAGCAGAGGTAAAGCGAGTAATAAAAATACAGAAATAAGGCTGGGATAGAGCAAGAAGTTCTGGGTGATTGTTGAATAATGAGAATGGCCTGAGGTGAAAGAACCACTGTGGTCTGTCTCAATTTTCTCTCCTCTGTGTCACTGTTAATATGAGCAACTTGGTGATTTTCTTATGGATTCCTCTAGAGAATTTACTTCTCATCTCACCTACTGTTATGGACTAATATGAATATATCCTATTCTTCTTTGGGAAAATCTTTTGTACCTCCTGCAAAACTTGTTTTTAAGCTTATGTGTAAATAAATGTGTCTAACCATATTTTTGGAGCAGTCAACATATTTGGGGATTTGTAAGATGTGATATTTTAGAATTTGTTGGGAAGTAAGTGTTTTTACAGAAATGATGTAGATATTTTCTGGATAATTTCCTATGAAAAAATTGTATTTTTCAGTTATTTTTTTCAATGGAGTAAACATTATGTTTACTTTTATGTTTACTTGATTAAATTAATCAAATGTAAAAATCTGTTTATATAATCAATTCAAGCATGTGGTTGTGTCTCTTGAGGTTAACATGTAATTCAATGCACTTCAGGTGGTCTTTATTTACCTATATTTAATGTTTTTATTTGTTTTACTATTGAAAAAATTGACCATATGTTTATATTCATATAACTATTAAAAATTAGATTAAATAATTTCCAGTTTGCATGCTTGTATTTTGGATGAAGAAGCTAAATTTTTATGAGGTCTAGGGGTTTTGTGTTTTTTTACAAATTGATAAAGAAAGCACTATGTATTTCAGGTGAAAGGAGTATTATATGTTTACTTAGATATTCCACAAATCCCCAAAATTCTCTAATTCATGTATATACACCCCAATGTTGTTTAAAATAATATTTGCAAGAAAAAGGGTGCACCTTCAAATGATGATTGTGGTGACTGTTGTTTGTACTAACTGTTTTAATATCTTTTTATTTTGACTAATTACTGTCTTTTCTTTTTCCATATTCTGAACATCAATATGTGATTAATAATATCTGGTTTTCCAATGTGCATATCACTATTGTATATTGTTATACATTGATATTTTAAAATATTTGAATTAGAGGAACATACTTTAACTAGAAACATTTTTCAAATTCCCCATGGATTTTACAAAGTATCCTCCCTATAGGTCTGTGCTTAATTTAATTAAAAACCATTTAATTAATAAAAATTTATGGTTGCATCTATCGCAGATGACATATGATTATTTCAAATGTGAGTTAAAAATTAGATCTTGTGAATTTTATTCAAATATACTGTGGACATAGGGAAATGCATCTTGGATAATCAGTAGTTTGTGTTGCAATCTAAATTTATTTGATTCAATACACTCACATAATGTGTGCCATTTTTTACACAAAAGTGTGATATCAAATAGTTTGACAATGGCTTTTTACTTAATGACATGAATGTTTTTTGCTTTGAACATGAAAAAAATTAATTCATATGGATTTGAAGAGATAAAAATATTAGTCTAATTTTCAAAATTGGCATATTTTGCATTTTGTCCAATGCCTAATGGTATTTCAAGATTGAGTTCACATGATTCACATTCATATTGCTTTCATTTTGTTTGACAGTTTCTTTTCCTTTCTAAAAATTATTTAGGTTCTCATCTCTAAAGAATATTTGCAATTGGAGCCCATTGGATTGGTTTTTGTGTTCTTCTTTGCTCTTATCCTGATAATTCAATTCACTGCCATGCTGTTTCATCGCTTTGGAACCCTATCACATATACTTGCCTCCACTGAACTCAACTGCTATTGCTCTAAAAGGGTAAGTCAAATTAACTTAGGATAAACTGACATCTTTCCCAGTATTTTAAACATGTACTTACTTATATCAAGGATTTATATTGAAAAATTATATGTAACTATGCATGTATAGTTTTTCATGAGTAAAATCCACTAATTATTATGTAAAACCTTTCAGTCAAGAGAACGGAGTAAGATTGGGGAGGGGGGAAAGAAAGACACAGGGTTCATCTTGGGTGGAGCACTAGCTAAACCACTGCCCCCAGAACCTAGGGATTTTCATTTTTTAATGCAACTTATCATCTCTTCCTTTGTTACTTCTTATTATTTCTACTCTTGAATTCACGATCTCTTCTGTGAATAAGTCAGAAAAATATTTCCACTCTTTCCATCAGTATCATTTGTATATTAACAGGGTTCTTATTTTCTCTTCTTATGATGAAGGTTATCTTCTTCTCAGGATTCTTATTTTCTCTTCTTCTTCTTCTTATTCTCAAACCATTTTAAATAAGAATTTCCAATTTGCTGTTCTATTTCTTCTTATTTTCCCAAACTTGGCTTGACCTTGCAATTGGTCATTCCACCAAAGGTTTCATCTTTGAATTCTTCTTTTTGTGCTGAGAGTCTCAAAACCACATTATGAATGACCTCCTTTATTCCAGCATGGATGTTTTCTGTTTTCCTTTATGGTCTACTTTACAATCTATTTTCCAGATGTAGGTTATTAAGAACCTTTGTAGAATTATATTTCAGTTTTTAGGTCGCTTATTGTTGCTCTTCTACAATTTATTTGTTGTGATCCTGGCCTGTAATTTCCTATAAAGACTTGCTAGTAAATATTAACCCTTTCGCTGCCAGGCCCTTGCAGGAACACTGAGCAAAAACTGCCAACCCCATGCCATGAAGTTAGGAAAAAATATTGTATACGCATTAATTGAAGTAATTAATCTTAATTAATTAATTTTGTATTGATGTCAATTATGATATTTTTACAAAATAGGTAGGTAAAATCCTAAAGCCAATACAAGAAGTTAATAAAGCTCCTGTAATGCTATTTCAGTCAACCGGTGACCATCAACAGGTCAAATTACGGGTACAAATGATATTTTTAGGTAAATTGTCTATTATGCATATTGCCTATTGTTTATTACATCTTTTTTATAGTTTATTTATTACTATTTTAATAATTATGCACATTACTACAAGTTAATATAGTGGGCAGATATATTGGCCCGCTGGCAGTAAAAGGGTTAAAATTATAATAGCCTTTTCTAAATAGTGTTTGCTGCTACTTACTCTGCCTCATTGTACTCTCCCATCTCTTGGTTTCATTATCATATTTTGTTTTATTATTACATAATTTATCATTCATGTTAACTCTTTTAAAGTTCTAATTTTTATGATTTCCTTGCATAAGTCTTAGCATAATATTCAATGTTAAAAAAAAAGCAACATGAAAATTGACAAGGGCTATTGCTGATAGCGTTATTTTAACTGAATGAGGTTGATTTTGATGCACTCATTATTTATTCTTAAATTATTATTTTTACTAAAAATTTATCCTTAAATTGATAAATTACTAAGGTTTAATAAAGTCCATTGTGTTAGTGGAGCTAGAATAAAGTCAAAGGGCTAGTAATTATGTAGTTATTTTTCATGTTCTAATATTCTGGATTTCTGGGGCATTATTATATTGAATTACATTTGTTTACCTTTAAATAACTATATAATATTTATAGGAGCAGCATTTGATGATGTTTGTACCTGCATGATCCAAAAAATAGATCTAGTGTAGTTTTGAAATTATTTGAGTAGCTAGATAGGTACTCCTTTTATGTGTGGGTAAAGTCAGAATTATCAATTGTAAATTTCAATACCACGGAGCCATAGAATTTACATGTAACATTCATGATGCAATTTTTAATAAAACACATATTTATTTTCAAGGTTGAAGATGTTTCCACTGATGCAATAATTCTAAAACATGGGATTGAAATTGCTCGTAACTTACAAAAGTTACGAGGGATAGATGGGGAGTATGACTTGGGAGGAGCTGCTGTTGGTAAGGGTGGTGCTGTGCCAGGTGTGCTGAGGGGGTCAGGAGGGTCAGGTGATTCCTCTGGTGGGCCAGATCAAGTAGGCCGTCGAAGAACCATTCATAACCTGGAGCGTCACAGGAAAAAACAGCAAACAGCTATTGGAACTTTGGATGTTGCTTTCAAGAAGCGATTCTTTGCTATGTCAGCTGAAGGAGGAGTCCCAGGTAATTTAGCAAGCAAAAATAATTGCAATGCATGTGCATTGCACTAGAAACATAATTAAAAAGATGGGAACTAGAAGCTGAAATGCTTCAATTGCCATTTATTGATTAGACAATGATCAAACTTGGTTGGGTCTTATATTCATGTTCCAAACTTTTCAAAGACTGTTTCAGTACAATATTAATAGTTTGGTGCCTTTTTGTGTCAAGGAATTTGATACAAGTCCTGGTGTGAAGAAAAATTAACTAGATTAACCCTTTTGAAAATAATGCAGATAAATTAAAGGATATGATTCCTTCTTTTTCATAATGTGTCAATATACAGTAATTTTGAAAAGACTTACCATGCTTTCAAAATTATTTAAATTTTAAGTTTATACTGTTATATTGCATATATCAGCTAAACTGCAATGCAAAAATATGTCAAATTGTTAGGCACTCCTGTATTGGGCAGCCGCTTGTCAATGAGGCGTGAAACCATGAAAGCCTTGGAAGTAAGAAGAAACTCAGTTCTTGCAGAACGGCGAAAGTCTCAGATGAAGACATTAGGGGCAAACAATGATTTTGCCAATCAAGGTAAGTGAATGTACATATGGAAAAAAATGTACTAAGAAACAATCTCTTCAAACTTTGGACAAGTCCATGAATAACAGCACGATTCTAATTTTGCAGCTTACCCTTTTACTTCCGGACCCTCACTGGTTGTGCAAAAACTGCCACAGGTCGATCTATTGACCCACCTTGTTTTCTTTGAGTTTTCACCTAAATAACAAAATAGACAATGAACATTAAGCAGCAGATAATAAAAAATAGGCAATAGATACCACAAATTATCATGAACATTGACATTTTTATGAAATTCATTAATTAATATTAAATACCTAAAATTTTAGTACCTACCCATGTACCTACTAAAATTAATCTGAAAACAAGATTTTTGCTAACTTCATGGGATGGGCTTGGCAGTCTTTGATCAGTTAAAATATTTATTTTTTTTACCACTTGTATATTATTCATTCCTAATGCAGGAAAAATTGATTTCTGGATCCTTAGCATCACTTCTTGACATCTGGTTGAACATTTAGGTGACTAGACTCATTTGTTTACAGCAAGAATGATTAAGCAATTTAGAATGTATATTCTTCCTCTGCAGCATGTCCTCCATTCAATTATTTTGATTAGCTAAGAAATGTACAAATTGATCCTTATTAAGGCCAACTTTAATTTAACCAGTCTGCCTAGTGAAACCCTGATGGTAGAGTGAGTTAATTTTTCATGTGAGGCATGAGATCCACCTGGAAGCATTGAGAAATATGAAGAAATTAACCTTAAAAATCCTATCAAGTACCAAATATATGTTTACAAGCCATGGCTTCATATAGTTTATTATTATATGGCTTCCAAGTTTGACACTGCCTTTGCCAGGTACTTCAAAATCTTTGAAACGTTTTTTTTCCATTTATCTACTGCATACATTTTTATTCCAAATTGTCGTTATTTTGCTTTTTAATCCAAGTTGTAACATTTCTGTGATGCTGCACTTGAAGACATAAGGAATATCTTTAGTTCTAATAACTGTAGCTCCATTAGTTCGTCCAGGTTGGTAAATTATTCCAAACTTACAAAGCTGCTATTCTTGTATGAAATTTAGTTTAAATAAAATCTTTTCAAGAATCTTATGTTCATAAAATTAACCTTTTGAGTTCTAAGCATTTCATGCTGTCCCAAACTCCTGCCTGGCACAGCAGTGTGGAACTTTTGAATTTCTCCAGTCACGTGAACTTTTTGAGGTATTGAACACTGTGTTAGAAAAATATTATATTTCATGAACTAAAAGTGATAAATCATTCAAAGAAAAAACATCACAAATATAAATATATTGCTAACATTGTAAAAACATCTTTTATCACAAAAAGAAACAGTGACCGAAAAAGAATTCCTGTTGTTTTAAGGAAAATATGAAATGCAAATAAGCATGGTTAGAGCTCTGAGGGCAACGTCTGGCCAACACGCATAGATGAGTTTATAGCACTTGTGGTACCTCATTGCACTATTGCATATATGCGTTTATAGCACTGAAAAGGCTCAAAAGTGCCAACAAAACCCAAACTTATTTTTTTATATTTTTGTAGGCATGTATTTCAATTAATTTTTCATCTTACAGATGGTTATCTTTTTGACACATATTTGAGTTTTTCTACTGGAGTAAAATGGATTCCCAGTGTTAAGTATGCTACCATTTTATGGAAATTCATGCCATGGAGAATAAAATTGCATGTCTCTGGACTTCTGCCAAGCTAAAAACAATAAAACTTTGAAATATAAAGAGTGCTTTCCAAAATCCAATAAATGGTCAATTATATGTTAGAAAATGCGTGTTTTTCTTGAAGTAGATCAACTTACAACAAATCATGAATGAATAATATGATAACTACTGTTTATATGCATACTTTTAAATTTCTATTCCAAATTAATTGGTTGCTAATGCTGACTCTCTTCCTCTATGCCTTAGGAGTTCCCCGTCATCGTCATTCTACTGCCACAAGTGTAAGCATTAAAGATGTTTTTGACATAAGCAATGGGGGTCCTATTGGCATGATAAACCAGGCATTTGATGGAAGCTCGGAAGAGGACAGCCGAGCAGGTGATGGCGTAGTTAGTGCTCCTGGCGGGCCAAGAGCATCTAATGGCTCAGCACCTGGAAACAACAGTACCAATAATTCTGTGAGATTACAGAACATGCGGAATTCTGTGAGCTGGAGGGATCCAGAATTGGGAATATCCCGAAATAACAACAGTCGGATGTGAAAAATCAGCTCTCTATATTTGAAGATTGATGTGAATTTGTGTTTCAAATCCAAAGGAAGACTAATGGTTGAAATGCTTACTAGGAAAACCAAGGCTGAGTTACCAGAGGTGGTTGAAGCACAGCATTATTATCACTTTAAAGAAAAATGTGTCTGCATAGGACCAGTTGTCATATTCAATTTCTGTGGTATTTCAAGAAAAAAGTGCAATTTTTACTATTTGACTTGGTTACTATGAAATGTCAATAAACATTTAATAATGAAGACAAGAAAAAAAAGATCCACTTGCTTCTAGAGTTATGCTAAAGGCAGATTGAAGCAAACAAAAGAAAAGGCCTACTAAGGTTGTCTAATCAACCTTTTACTCATATTATTTGTCTACTGAAATTGCACCTATTTTCCATTAAAAATATTTTGCATCCTTTTGATCTTTGAGATCATTTCTTTAATTACTGTGTCCAGAAATGATCTCAAAGCAGTTATTGCCATTGATTCTAGGTATTTTCAAGAGATCTATTTTTGAATGAATTTACTTAATAAAACATTGGTTCTTATCACTCCAGGCATTCATTAGTGATATATCTCAAAATTCATTTTTTAGGAATTTAAATTCTCTCATTATGTAAGCACCACTGGTGCTTCATCTACACACATCTTTTCTCTGCAATGCTAGCACGTTACCAGCGAGGCATTAATAACTAGCATGTCAAATGTGCTGCCATTGCAGATGTTGAGTTGGCTATTATCTGGTTGGTTAGTAAAAATAATTTTCCAAAAATATAACTTTTACATTATGCCACTACTGGATGCTCAAAGTGATATATGGGTCCTGCTGGTAGGGGAACATTTCCATGAAACTACTGCCAAATTCACTTATGGCACATTGTCATCAGTAATTGATCTTGTGCATTGAAAGTGCATCTACTTCCCAATAAACTTGACATTGTACTGTATGACCCATTTAGACATGATAAAAATCTGAATCACAATAGATGCCCAACCATGTCAACATAGTAACTTTCCTTGCATGAAAACTGTGATTTTTAAAAAGGATATTTTTTCAGATTTTCTGAAAAAAAATCTTCCTTTTAAAACTGTTAATTAAGTTAATTTTTATATATTATTTGACTTGAATGTGTAAATAGATAAAAATTTTAATCAGCTATTTTTGACCTGAATGTACTGTTGCTGGCATTTGGTCTAATATTTTTCTTTGATATTATCATTTGATATTCATCTTTTTGCTCAATTTTCTTTTTGGTTGCAAGATTGGAGGAGGTTTTTAATATAAATTCTGATATAGAATTTATGAATATAACAATCTTAACTGTAGCCACATGGAAAACATTTTCAATGCTTTTCCTTCTTTCACAAGAATATTGCATGTGTCAAAAGTTTTTTTTGGAGGGTACCTAATTCAAATTATGAAGCTGTACATTAAATAACTGCAATGAACTTCAAGTAGTAAGCATAGCACATTAAAGACTGTTATGATTTATATTCCTCTTGAAGTTTGTACATAGTCCCTTTTATAATATTATAAAATAAATGAACAAAATTAAAAGAATTTCCAGTATGTTTTTTTCTATTTCCCCTCTCATAAAAAAAATACTTTTTTCCCTTTACCATCTCATTACTGTAAATTTTTTAGGGCGATGAAGATTCTCAAAATTTTGTATTACTCTCAACTTTAGCTTTTACATGTTATGTTTTCAAATCAGAAATATTTTAGATATCCTAATTTTTAATCATGCAATAGATATCAGAGATAGTGATGAATAACCATGACTATAATTTTGCACATGAGATAAGGAAGTATTTTTGGTAAATTACTGTTGCTGACATAATCAATTGAGAAAACATATTGCCTGCAGAATTTTAAACCATGAAAATTATGTCGGGCATTAATTTGTGGAACTTACAACTTTCAAAATGAAAATACCTTTGTATAGTCCACCAAAATATTCATATTATTCATGGTATTCATAGGGCTAATCTCAGTGTGTACAAATCCACTCTGTCATGTTAAATTGAATGCACTAGGAGATAACCGATTCCTAAAATTAAAATTCAATATTTAACAGTAAAATATAAAAAAATTAAGTTTTAAAATCCTCCTATTTAAAATGTAGGATCGCCCATGGTACTTATGTCCGGATGGTATGAAAACTAAATACCGATTCTCATTCACCAGTACTTTTGGAGTATTATTACGGGAATGCAGGGCACTAATCCTAAGTATTTCTCACCATTTACTCACCACGGATACCGATCCCTGGTTCCTGTGTCTCGCGCCTAAGTTTGTTTTGAAAAAAAACTGTGTTCCTCGCTCTAATTTTGAGAACTCCGGAAAAATGCTCCCTACGAAACGAAGGATTCTGTGTCCCACTGTCAAGCGATGTGTTGATTCAGATCCAAGAAAAACAATGTGATGAGACATATATAACTTGGCTCTGGTGGCATTATCGCTTTATTATTATCTTATGGATAATATTATCTTTTACCAGTCGACTAACTATATACTGTAGGGTCACTACTCTACCTCGAGCTAACACCCCGTTGTGCAGAAGTAGGCAAAAGAAAAAAGAGAAAACGATGTAGTTTTTTTAATTTAACTCTATCCTGCTCGATCAGAATATTTTAAATTTTATATTTTAATTTTAATTTAAGAGAAGTTATTTTTATAGCGGGGAAGTGGTAGCCCAGTGGTTATAGCACTGGACTGGAATGACGGGGTTCGAATCTCGGTGATGCCTCTTGGCACCCTCAGCTTCACCCAACCGGTGTACCATTTTTCGGGTACCAGGTCATCCTGGGAAATCACAGGCGGCACAGG
>LYUA01000181.1:8702-20340 GCA_002093875.1 Calopteryx splendens
CCTAGGTCGTGAATAAATATTATATGTGGAAATTTACTAAGTGTTTTTTGTAATCACCAAATATGCTGTATTATTATCAAAAGACCATTTAAACACAATCCAGTTTAATACCCAGTTTAATATCAAGAGCATACTGCAGTTATTAAACGTGGTGAACTTAGAAATGGTAAAATATAAAAAAATATTCTGGTAAAGATTCCCATTATCGCCCTTCATCTTAATCATACTCATTGGGAAATAAAACCTGAAACAGAATATTAGGAAAACTAGGGTGGTAAATCGATCCCAGGGCAAATGGTAAACATGCGGTTTTTGGACTAGGTACTATCCGTCCAGGAGAAGGGAATGAAACAGTAGAATCTCAAAACGAATAACCAAGATACTCATCTGCAGCCGAAGGAAGTAACATAGGTTTCAAATTAAACCTTCGCACAAAGAAACCAGAAGAGCTGGAAGAAAAAATGTGATACAAAGAAATAAATACAATAATAAAAAAGGAAACGACATACGCGAAAAATCCACAATGTAAAAATCATTCGCTTTAACCGGGACTTTTCTTTGAAAAGGAAACGACAGTTAACTGCGATTATAGTTACCATCAACACCATGTAACTGTTAATAAAAATCCCTACGCTGAGATCACTTTTCAACGGTTTTGAGGTGTGGACAGTAGAGTGGTAAAAAAGGAGATGATAAGCTATGGATATAGTATGGTTAAACAGCGAAATGAAAAAAAAACAATTTAAAAACCAAGTGAGGGGTGAAGATGTAGCAAAAGAAACTACGAAGGATTAGAGGTAGGCAAGAGGAGCGCTTTGATGGCTGATTGATAGCATATTATGATGCGCGTTGTTGTCTGTAGGTAAGTATGAAGGAATATCGCCAAGGAATAGAAAAAATACCTACTTGCTAATTTAAATACTCGAGAAGGGTACTACCGGCAACAGTTCCAACCCCCCCCCCAGTTTACTGACTGTTGCGAATTCTTCGAAAGCTGGTCAGGAGCATTGAGGTTGGCTGCGAGGAGGATGGGCATGACGCCCGACCTTTTTGCGTGGGGCGCTAACAGCGGACGGCGCGCACTTATTGTGCACACACTAACCATGCGGAGGATTATTTCTTTTTAGGTCTCCTAAGGAGGTCTCAAATCGCGGCTCGGACTCTCACGCCAAACTGCGAAGTCTCCGAGCAGTTACAGAAGAGGCCAAATGTCAAACAACGTGGCCACTCTCCTCCTCGCCTGCTATCCTATATTCCGCGGTAGTCGAGCAATGGTGGAGACGGGGTTCGCTTAAATACCTTGCGGAGGAAGCGGGGATTTTGAAGATTAAATATGAGTACTGTTCATCAATAACGGCATAAAACGCTCATAACCGTCAAATGAAGGAATCTATTGTCCACTTCAACGGAATGGATTCCTCGGAAACAAGACTTTGGTTAGGCTTACCTATAACTCTATGGAAACATGAGTGTTAATGCCCATAAAATAGGGGCAGATGACAAATCATGAAATTTAATGGAGTCTCTACGCTTAATTTAGCTGGAAATAAATTGAAACTAGGAGAAACAGGCATTGAAATCTATCAGTGAGGGAGATTCTTCCTCATACTTTTTTCACTAGAGTGTTGTAGTGTGGGATCTTCATAATACCCTCGGTGTGAGAAGTGAACTCCAGTACCATGTTGCATTCTATAAGCCTTAATCTCGTTTTCCCCTTTTCGTACTTTGAGAAATCCCATCCTGGTTTCCTCAAGTAATCTTGTCACACTTAAGCTTTTCTCGCCACATAGACATTTTTGAGAATTCTCTAGGATCTCACCTCAACTCTTTCCGATCCTCTAATTAACACATTTCTCCCTTGGGTCCCAGATACTGACCGCATTTCCCAATTGAGTCCTCATTAATGCGAAATAGCACCTCCGTTTTTTAAAATTGCCTTTACCTACCAACTCTCTAATGAAACCAGTTCCTTTGAGGCGAACCCGTAAACTCTTCAAATCGACATCGAGAATACTCTCGGCCTAAGCGCCTCTTTCCGGTGGTGAAATGCCACTTTTCACGTTTCAGCGACCGCACCGTCTTCTCGAGTGGACGCCATCAATTTAGATCCAGGAAAATCTCGCTGTGGAGAAGAGCGTCCAATTGAAAGGTGCGGCTAAAGAAATAGCGGCGAGAGAATAAAAAAACGAGACACCATTCCGCCTCCTCAACCGCCGCCATCGGGAGCGTTTAAGAGCTTTGTCATTTATTTCTCATCAAGCCCCCGGCACGACGCGATAGCCTTTAGCATCACTGCCAACGTTTTCAGGGGATTAAAATCCGTAAGGAAAGCGGATGAATGATTCCTCCGCCCGTCTCCGCTCCCATTTCCTCCCCGAGCTACCAGCCTCCCCCTCCCACCCCCCTCTTCCGGCTCTCCATCAAAAAAGTCATAATTTTTTCCGAAGTCGCGCGGTGAATCAAGAGACAGCAATGAGAGCTGGCATGAGAAACGTGACGAATGTCGTCGATGGCAATTTCCCACTGAGGAAAGTGCCAGTGGGATCGACTGACTCGGGTTGACATAAGTTACATAAAAGTTGCCTCCTTGAAAGGCGGCCGTTTGGCGTTGTAAGACCTTCGAAAAGACAAAATGGAGGATCGAGTCTCCGCCGCATGCTCTCCTCTCCCGCGTCAGGCCATGTGGATTCTCGCGGCCAGGGGCGAGCGGGATACCGGATCCTCCCACGACCATCATCCCTGGGAAAGGGGAATCGTCTCTCCGGCGATACCTGCCGCTCATAGCCAGCGTACCTATGAGCAAGTGTTAATCAGACAAACAGGTTGTCTCTCAGACCTTGGGGTTTTCCGAAATTCCCCGGATCGCGTGGAAATTATTCTAAATTATTGCGCGATTGCAAAAAGACGGGGGAATTCCAAAATATACCTAAGCACAAGTAGGTATTAGATGGATGGACAAGACAAAAATATGCAAATAAAATATAGTAACGTTTAAGCGATTTAAAATCTTTTCAAAAATTCTCCCGTGAGAATTAGCACCGAGGCAAACCACTACTGGGATGGCATAACTACAATCCTACCTACCTACCTAAGTAAGTAAAATAAAACTTGTGGAAGAGTTTCAAGGATAGATAGCTACGATAAGTTTCATCAGAACAATTTTGCAATTTAGCATCGAGTTTATTTTACCAAATACCGCCTGTTTCCAACGACTAAGTGTTTATGGCACTGATTTGAGCAAATAATTGTTTTTTTAAATGAAAATATTGCGAGGGATAATAAATATCTCATTTGTTTCGTGATATAACCGAAAAATAATAAAAAAAGGTATTAAGTACGTAAAACGTTGACTTAAATCGGTTGATCGTAGAACTAAAATATGAAAAAAATGGCGTTAAAGAGTTTAAACTTGGAATGAGATAAATAGATATTTAATAAACAAAATGATGCGTTTTCCAACAAAGCAATGGTATGAGGGATGAAAAAAGCTATTCCAGAAAAAATAAAGTTTTTAGAGCTCAATACATAGGTATACCTAAGGGTGCAGAAATGAAAATGGTGGAAGTAGGATGAATAATAATTTGTACGGAACGAAGAAATAAATTCAATGAACACATTGACTAAGAAAAGAGATTTCCAATAGAGAAAAATCCTTTGAATTACACTTACCTATTGCCTTTACCATTATGTATTAAGATTAGCCTTTACCATTATGTGCTAAGATTAACTTCTTGAAAATTAAGCCCTTCCATGATTCGGTGACAGGACTATTTTTTGTAGTGTAGTCACCGTTAGAATCGAAAGACCATGGATTACTTCTGTATAATAAGCGTGGGAAGTATTTGCTGACCTGTTTATGATAAGCAAGTACTTATTCCTTAACGGCATAACGCTCTCCAACAGCTCACTATTGATAGATTACCTCACGATTGCTTTAAGGAAAATTTGAAAGTTAAGACGATTTTCCGAATGAAAAGTTTGCGGCAATGGAAGCATAACACGCACGTGATGCATCCGGGTACAGGCAGTAAAACCCTTAGATGGATGCACTGAGAGGAATGATAAGAATTTGTGTCCGGTGGTAGTTTACGTGCTTGGACCATGAACGTCGTTCAGTCGGATACTGCATTCCACCGGCTATTCTGTGTTGGGGAAAGGAAACTGGAAAGCACGATCTGAGCGTGTATGAAAGCACCTCCATGGCAGATATTCTTCATCCATCAATTTGTCAATCCGTACTGTCGATCTGAGAACTCTGCCAAGCAAATGAACTTAATATCGTCGAATTATTTCGGGGTGGAAGGAAGACGATTTTCCAGTTATTATGAACGACTTCTTTTTAGCGACAAATTTACTAACCGAAATTTCTACTCCAAAAATCACAAATTTGGACATTCGAGAATGAGTAAATATATACATTTAAATTTACGTGTCATGAGAGCTATTCGAAGTAGTTACTTAATTGCTAATCTATTTGGTATATCAACAACTCTACGCAAATACGTCCTAGAGTCTTCAACGCAAGAGCTAAATTTGAAAAATATAAAGTTTGCAATTTTGGTCAATCAATCCGCTTGATAAAAATATTCGGGAAGTCTGAAAACCTAATGTTTTGCTCTACAATCGTTAACGCTTTGAGCACCTACGGAAGTGTGTGTGGCAATGGACCAGTAAGCTACAAAAGCGAGCCATATTTCAAACGTAAGAACTTGGTTGAAGTCATGATTGTGGAACCAATTGCGGTTCACTGATAATAGGTAAAGGGATTAAGAAAGGGAGCTCCGCGAAGTATCATTTGTACCTGTTGGCTATTAGTTCGTTAAGCTCCAACTCGGCTCGAGTGTTCGCGAGTCCTCCGATTTCATGGAGTCACCGAACAAGATACGGGGCGGACATCTCAAATGCCATGCGGCTATCGCTTCCAACAAGCTTCCGTAATTTCAACTGGTCGCTTGCCAAGTTGAGATTGTATCAGCATCGAATGCGTCAACGCGAATTCAAGCAAAAAAAAGAACGAAATAAAAAAAATCCCCCAGGAGGGTCGATTGAAAAACACACATCACGAGGCATGGTCACCAGGTGCGTTTTTTCCTCAACTTCCTCAGTCCGCCTCCGGTTGCGCAACGACGAAGCCGTTCGCGAAAAAAAGACACAACACAGACCCCCGCCCTCCCCCCGGCCACCATCGGTTGTGTGTGTTTCAAAGCAAGTTTGACAGTCGGCACGAACGGAGGGGATCGCAGGGTGATTTAAGGGATTCCGCCCCTCAACAATTCGAGGAGGGATGTGCAGAGGCTTCAAGTGCGAATTGACTGTTGCGAATCTCCTCTCCCTCTGAGTGGACGCGGACGGACGGAGGGGGGGTGGGGGAGGAGTGGAGGAGAGTGCGTGGGGGGAACGGGGAAGTCGATCGTGGGCGTGAGGAGGAAAAACAAGAAGGGGGGACAGGAGACCTTTTTCCGGGACATTTTCCGCGAACGCCTGAGGTTTGGCGCCGCACCGTCACCCACCCAATCAGTGAGTCCCCCCCGGCCGCCCGCCCCCATCCCACGGCCCCATTGTGAACGAGGGAGCCACGGAGGAGGACGGCAGCGCGGTGGGACGCGGAGCCGTGGCAAAGGAGAGCTTGAGGGACGAGGCGGTTTTTAAAGAGTCGAAGGGGGGGGCTGGAGGAGGGAGGGTGGACGGGGATGGAAGGTGGATAGCGGCGGTCTAGGTTGGCGCTGTGGTTAGGGAAGGGACGAATGTTGGCCGATGGATTGTGGGGGAGAGGGAAAGGGGGGAGTGGCTCGGGGGCAACGTGGGAGGGGNCGTGGTAGGGGGAGTGGTGAGATTGAGAGAGAGGGAGGGAGGGAGGGACGGGGCTCGAATGGAAAATGTACGACCGGGGCGCGGAGGGTATGGGGAAGGAAAGCATCACCTTCACGCCGCGAAGTTTGCCGATTTCGCAATTTTCAGTGTTCGCGGGCACGTTTATTTACGTGCGAACGCTCCCATTCGATGCAGCGTGCGTGCACGAGCGTCGCAACTACGGTTGCACTTTCTTCCGTTGACAAAATGTCCCTCAATGACTTTCCCAACCTGCTTGTATCGTGCGTGTGTCCACAGATTCTAATTGCAGCACACGGTGCTCACATTACGATCGGGAGTATTTTTCATGCATGTAGAGTGCATTTTACTTTTGGTGTGATACAAAATTATCCTCATGTTTGGAGGATATTCTAAGTTAATTTTAAATTTGTAGGTTCATCCACGTATCTGTTGTAACTTTTTTCCCAGAAAATAAAGCAGAAATTACTAAGAGCTTATCATAAAGTTAGCAAACAACAATTATGAACTTGTTTTGGTAGTTTCAATGCATCTTAGCTTAGTGCATTTAAGCTAAATAAGATTGGATTCCAAGTAGAAATCTAACACTAAAAAAATATTATACTTATATACTGGATAAAAGTAGAGCATTGACTTGACTATGGATTAATTCGTGATACATATGTATCTTGAGTAATGATTGCGTGTTCCCAGACACTTCTTACCTACCTATGTGCCTTGTTTTTATGAACCTTCTATATTTCCTCTTGATAAATTGCTTACTGAAATCATTTTTTCCTGACTTAGCAGGTTTAGATTTCCCAACATTGCTATGATAAATAATGTGCGAAAGATTAATAGTATGCTTTGCAAAAGAGACCGAAAAAAGATTCTCCCTTATGGAATACAGCAAAGCACAGAATATAACACGCTATAATGCTAATATTAATTAGTTGTCCTTATAATGCTGGATACAACTCCTGGCATCAGCTCATACCTAGATGCCCACGCTTGAAAACACGCTGACCGCGTCCTGTGTTCACTGAATAACAATGGAATGTTACCACACATTCCTTTATTTCTAAATAGAGAATTTTCATGCAGGATCTGTTTTTTGAGGAAACCTCACGGGTTAATTTTCCGGTAAATGACCTGTGGCCCTCGGAGGGCTTCTTTTTTTTGTGAAAGTAAATCATTATTGCTTTTTTCCCAAGACCGCTAATATTAAACCCTGCCGTTCGAGCGTATTTTTTTGTGGCTACCAAATATTCTGAGAAAAACTATATGTATTGAGAACCACTGGGGGTGTTTACCAAATGTGGCATCACCAGAAATGTGGCAACCAGAAAATAATTTGAGGGGGGGGGAATACTAATGCTGATTCCACATTGCCAACTGCCGCCCTATTCATGAAGAATTTATTTCTTCCGCCCAAAACGTTACTGATATAAATGTTGCTGTCTTCATTGGTGATTTAATTTTGTCCATATTTTTCTAATCGCAAGCAAAATTTTACTTAGCATTAAATTTTAGCAAGAGTACTCAACTATCTCACGAAAGTAAAAGTCAGCACCCTCCTGGCTACGCCATTGCCTACCATTATTTTTACCAAAAGGTTAGCCGATGGGGAGTTTATTGAGCCAGAAATTAAAAAAAAAAAAAAACAAAATAAAATTTTCTTCGCAAGAAGAAAAGAATAAAAAGATGAGGATTTTAAATTCTCAAATGAGAAATTTTTTCACCAGTAAACGAAATACCTACTCTCAACCGTGATACCAATGAAAAAAAAATGAACGATAACATGAGTGGATCATTCGGTCAGCGCATACCTATTAGTAGTTCTCTCCCCAATCAAGGTTGTGCGAATCGTGACGGTCAGATTTTTCAACGAACAACACGGCTGCATTTTGATCTATTAAATGCAAGTTTCATCTCTGACGCGAGAGCGGAATAAATGAAAGTCGTCTCGAAGCCAGCGCTCTACGCATAGGTATGGAGCAAAAAGACTATGACTAGAGCCAAGGTTAAGCTCAAAGCGACTGAACAGCGTCTTGCACTCCTCGAGTCGAGACTTTTGTAATTTTGGCGCGATTCCCATCTAGCCAGTTTTTACGCCTGAATTTATTCGTGCATTTGCGCCTCATATCATTCTTGACCCCTTGCAAGCAATTTCATTTCTTTGTCGTGGCTGTTGGCCAATATAGGTGGTGTCGAATAATTAGCTCTGGGGAAAATGTTACGATGGATATTGGACAGTGAATCACAATCAAGGGAAGATGTAAGTGCTGTAACAGAACCGAATCCTTTCATTGACGTCGAAGAGTTAACATCACCATAGATCGTTGGCGAACATTATAACAGCTTAAATGTCGATTAAGTGTAAGATTTCAAGAAATTGGTCCTTCAGCCCTTGCACGAAAAGAAAAAAAATAATTTTTGTGCATTTTAACATTTGCTGAATTACGCCTCTAAAACTCACTATTATCTCATTGTTCGAGCAGTGCGGAAGCACATCGTTCGTCAACGACCACCTGTTTTACATCACTGTGAAGTGATGGCCTGGCGGAAAACCTTAGCGACTTCCATAGCAATGCAAAACTTTCTTTATTGGATGAATCCCTTTTTTTCTAAGCCTACAAATGTGTACATTAGTCTAAGGGTATTTGTTTTCCTCCATTGCAAAAATTTTCAACCTTGAAAGATAGTTGGCTGCTCTTCGGAAAATTAATGCACGGAAAGCTCGCGTGCTGTGTCCTCACACCTTTTCCACCTCTCCTCCGAGCGATCTAAGTAAGAACTATCGTTGAGCGAAAAAATTCATTCGTTGCGGAAAATATTCCCGAAATTTAACGCGCTTTGGAAATGTCAAACGTCGTTGAAAATGGAAAAAAGCGATCGTAAAAGTATGATGGAGCTGCATCACCATTTACATCGCCAACTTAATAATGATGGATACTGTGGGTAAAAGACCTTTATTTTTTTCGTATGAGACTATGTTATCTCGATTTCGTGACACAAGAATATTTCGATGCCGAAAGAGTCCACAGGGAATTCCAGCCCATTTGAAAATGATGGAAGATAATCCATGTTCCATAGTTGATGGAAAATCCACACAACACACCTACAGTCACTCTCGGCGGTCGCGAGAAAAGGAGATGACGAAAATAAACATTTTTCGCGTCAGAGGAAAGTCGACCCGTTCGTGGGGTATTCCAGATAACAGCGGAAACTCCGAAACATTAATTCCAACATAAATTTTCTCCTCGCTCTCGGAATACCATAATGAATTATCCCAATATGTGACGATAAAGGCGAGATAGTTTCCTGTTTCAGCGTAGCGTTTATGATTCAAAGTTTATAACTAGGTACTTACCTTACTTAGGTAACTAATGCACGAGTTTACGAATTTGAGGGCAAGGAATCTGCTGGATTCGACCATGGAGGCTTTTAGCGAAGACTCGAAGTTGTCGAGCCTCGATGATGACGGAGTTATGGCGTCACGACCATGAACAACTCAATTTAATTGTTTATGCAAGAATCGAAGTGGCGACGTCACCATTTCGGAACGACAATATCTCGAGATCTAACTGAATGACCTCCCCTTACCCCCCGATGAGCGAAGTCGGTAACAGCAAATTATACTCTCACCACCTGGAACATCAAATGTGTAGATATAATCACCATTTTGTGCAAAAAAATTAAAAATCCCAATGAAGGAATTGGATTAAGTTCAGAGATGATTCTAGGGAATTTTCAATTTTTTGCGGAATGAAATTAAGTGTGAAAGGGGGATTTGGAGGCAACCAGGATGGGAGTCTCTGCAAACATAAAAATAGCAAGCAAGATGACAAATTTCAGGAATCCACGGGACAGTTTGCATGTACCATCAATTGAATTATACGCTACAACCCGTCAGGTATATAAGCATAGATATTTGACCACCTGAAGTAGGTTAAAAAAAGGGAGGGACTCCAACAATGGCAAAATTTGATACTTTTTCTTCCATTGAACACCTTGAGAGATCACAAAAGAAGCTCCCAGTACTAAGCATCTCCACAATTGCAACAAAAGAAAGGCATCTGTCATCGTGAGAAAAATATGAGTGGGACGTTTCTCTCTCTCCGTCAATGAGATAATGCTATCCGTTTCGCTTCCCTGGAGAATGGAAAATATGGCCGTGAGTGGACGTTTTCCCACAAATCAGATGGCAGGGGAAGGCGATAGTTGTCAGTAGAAGAGACTCGCTCGTGAAAAAGAGTAAAAAATATTCGTAGCCTAGTGCACATGTGTTTCGACAATAATGGAGAGCGGATAATACTCTAATATTTTCCGTAAGTAACCGAATAAACAAATCAGTACGGATAGGGAAGAACGAATTTTCAAAATATACACCTCTCCATGAATGCGTGCCAGGTTATAACAAACCTAGGCATGTATTTTTTGAACACACACGGAAAACTTCACCAGCCCATTTAGTTCCTCTTCGGATGGGGAATTAATTCACTTCCAACTAATGTGATCTCGCTCCAGTGTAATGATCATTATTCCCCGACGATGAAAATTTGGTGAAATATACGACACGGGTGCAACTCGTTTTGCCTCCCAAGCTAAGTGCTCCAAATAGGTACCTTCCGTGAATTGAAGGTTTTCCTTCCTTCGGACTCCCCCGATTGGTATAATTTCTACCGTTGTTTTTTCCGTGAATTCCGCTCTCCCATAAAAAAACTGTCCGTGCTATATAACCGAGGAGCCTCGAAATGCAAGCCACCCTCAACGGTCGGAAGCTTGCACCTATGCTTTCCGTCTTCTCTCATTTTCTTCGAAAACCTGTCCCATAAAGCAGTTCGTCGAAATGTCCCACTCGTAATTTTTCCGTCCCGAAAACGCGATCGATGTTCCCACTGACGGAGGTGCCATTTCCCCTTCGCTTTCCTGCCCTTCCGTCGGGTTTCATCTTTCAAAGGGTTTTATCGTTTTCGATCGCCGATTTCCGCATAACTAGAGCAGCAAATAGATGTAATTCGTATTTTAGGCCTTCCGAAATGATAAACCTCCCGGAGGTGTCTGCAGCAAAACTGACATTATAATCTCATCTGTTCTGATCATATCGCCTATCAATAAATTACTAGATTGGATCATTAGATTACTACTGCTCACAGCCCACGTAAAATGCCCTCTCCTTTGCATACTTGAGGCAGATATGGAGAGTTTGATTCCTGAAACCGGTAGGTATATCCGATAAACGAGCTAGCTAAGCGATAGCGAGGGGATTTTAAGCATGAAACTGTTGCTTTCAGTACCTACGCGTTGGATTTACGCTACCAACACACCTAAAACGTAACTCTTGTGAAAGATGGACGAACGTCTCCACATAGCCACCCCTTGTCGATCAATAACATACCCACTATATGGATCTTTGAGATGAATTCATGACTTTGAATAATCAATTTTTTATGAAATACCATACTGGTAGCTGTCTCCTAGACACGTTTTTTCAAGAGGGTCGACAGTGGAAATGGAATAACCCACAGTGCTATAACAGAGATGAAAAATTATATGACCTTTGCGGAAGGATAGGTGTGGTGAGCGTTAGTTAATGTGCCTATATGTGCGTGCGTGCGTGCCCTTACGTGCGCGCCCACCTACGTACCCTTTATTCCTCCCCTCCCCCACCCCAAAGCTATGACTCAGGCTGTAAAAGTTTTTCAGGAGACATTTTAATTTGCGATCCGAGGGATACTTGCTTCGGCCGCGCGGCCTCGAATGCACGCGATGGCCCAACACCACGTCCCCGTCTCTATGAAATTTGTGACGTAACAAAGCTTAAACC
>LYUA01000181.1:42994-53427 GCA_002093875.1 Calopteryx splendens
GTGCAGGGAAAGGAACTGGCCACCCTACCCTAATGTTTGAATTTCACACGCCGTTGGACTTAGAACTGGGTGAGCTCTACCCTCTTGTACCAAGCCGATCTTCGGGTTGATTACTGTGATTTGTTTTTATATTACCTAAGGTTGTTTATTTCTTTTTTTTACTATATTTCCTAATTTATCCCTTCAATCTTCGTCTTGGTTTTCTCACTGTTTAATACTCAGTTACCATCGCCTCATCGCCTCGAATAAACTTTCCGATAGTTGAACTTCCTTTGAACAGTAATTCCCAATTAAAGGTATCAAACGATCTCCCCAGATCAATACCAGTTAAGTACACTTTCCTGTTTATTTCCATGTTTCTCTCTAATATCATTTGTAGGATTAATCTTCCTCTTCCACTTCTAAATCCAAATCTAATCTCACTCTATATCTTCAATACCTATGCTCTTCTTATTTTTCCTTTTAATCTTTTATTTACAACGCGCATTAGCGCTTGAGAGGCATGTGAGCGCAGATAAATTATTCTGTAGTTACTGCATTTCATGGTGTTGACTTGCTATGGGTGAGCTATGGTTGTACTTTAGAAAATGCCATCTAATAATTCCCCCATTTTCATAGTATAATTTGGTGACTGAGAAATAAATGTTAAGAAAATAATTAACTTAGTATAACCAATAACAAAAAAGGTGTAGGAGTTTCAATTTCTGATTAAATAGATTGGCGTTTTTAAGTGGTCGCTTTTCAGTTTCAATTTCACTATCCAATAATTGACGCCTCGTCAGTCGCAACTCGAGCAAATGAACGTTTTAGAAGCCGCTGCATAATCAATTCCAACACTCCACGTTAAAATTAAGAGGAAATGTTTCCTTTGAAATGCGATTTCCGGTTATCACAAAATGACGACCGTTTCAGCCAAGCGAAACGGAGGCCCTGTCTATGTTCTCGTAAAAGTACATGACGGCTTCTGATCACAGCTATAACCTGTCGCCCTTAGGAAGACGAGACATACGTAAGTAATGAATTGTGATCCTCAATCCAGTCGTTGTCATCACTGGTCTTCAATCCTAATATTGCTTTGTCTCAGCTCTTCTTTCAATTCTCCCAATGGTTGACATCTTCAAGTCTACAAATTTCTCCACTATGACGACTTTAATTAATCCGTAATATATGTATTTCATCCGCCCCTACTGGATAACCTCTCCATATGCTCTTAAATAATACCTATGGTGTTGTTTTAACGAAGTCCATTAATTTAATTGGAAAATGTGATTTTCTGTAGTTTACCATGGGATTGGAGATTTCCAGAATGACGGGGGCTATTGGCCTCTGTGACACCTCCCATTTACTTTTCCCTCTGAGGACTACATCTCCATCGGGCCGTCATATCCAAAAAAAATGTCAGATAAGGTTATCCTATCTTCTTTTCCGAGTTTTCATTTAGCTTCTTCCTTCTCCTAGAACGCCAGTAGAGTTATTTGATCGGTCCATTTGATACCCATCATTCTCCAGTTGATAACATTTCAAATACCTACAATCTTTTATTTCTGTGATTTAATACCTCACTACCATTGAGAAGTAACCCATACTAAAGGTGCAAGCTCTAATTTAGTGCTTCTTTACTCCCAGACTCGTGTTGACAGGCGTTTGCAATATTTTATTCTGGAGGAATACCTTCTATGCCTGGGCTGTAACACTAATTAATTCCTTCTTACAATCCTCCATCGTTACTACTTCCAAAATAACAGAAATCTTATCCTTTAGTTCCCCTTTCGATGTCCGTTTCCCTTTGCTCATATGCCACAGGCCAGTTTTCTGATCTGCCTTTTGTTTTTTTGAGGTTGCACCCTTTCAACACCTTATCCAAGGTAACTTGCTCCTTCTTCAAATTCACTTCTCTCCCTGCCACAAAGCTTTGTCGTCGGAACAATACAAAGCGGTGGTTTTTCTTCGTGGACATTTTCTCCTGCAGCAATTTCTTTGATTTCTTTTAAAGTTGTCTCGATGTAGGCATTGAAGATAATGGTTGTGAGTACATGTACTCGCTTTATTCCTTACTTTCCTTCTTCGCGGCTGGATCGATTTAATTACAGCCACCTGTTCTTATACAATCTTTGAGTCACTCTCCTATCATTAAAAGACCACCACACTCCTAAGCATTTCACAATAAGAAGCATTCTATTCCAGGCAATATTATGGAATTCTTTTTCCAGAGTCACAGATGCACTGAATATCCAAATGTCCTTTTCCATTCTCTCCCATATAGGTACCAAGAATCAATATGCCTCACTTGCATCCCCAAATTCCAAGCTGTTATTCGTCGAAAAATGTCTAAAATTGCGTTGCCATCCTTCTGCCATCGATTAATTTATGCCAAGATATTTTATGCATGTATCGTCAGACTTATGGTTGGAAAATATTCGCACATATCCTCCCGCTTGATTTGGGATGAGGACAATTATGCCCTTCTGGAAATCCATCTGTGTTTCTCCCATTATGCTGATTTCACAGATGAGTTTTCGCAGCTCTATCAAAGTCCCCCATTCGGCATATTTAAATAACTTCGGAAGTAACACCATTGATTCCGGGGGCCTTGCATAAGAGCAATTGCTACTTTGATTTCCGATTGCAGCATGGTATTTCCTTTATTGTCTTCATCGTCTTTATGTTCTCCATTTATTTTTATGCTACATATTTATGCTACATAGTCTTGAATTATAAAGTGAATCTCTTTCAATTTAGTGTGGGCATATTCTGTTTTAAAATGAGATCAAAGGAGGTAAGAACTTATGAAACACTTTTGATTTGGTTATCAGCCAATCAGTGAATATATGAAAGGTCTTCAAACAATTATAAACATCAGCTATTTTGAAAACGATGCATGAGAAATCAACTATGAAAGAACATTTGATATATAGTAGTCCTGGTCAGGGATAAGCATATCTACTGAAGATCCATTGCTTTCCAAAAACACCTCGTAAACACTATATAAAGCCCCAAGGTGCATAGCTAAGATCTTATTTTGGAAAGCAAGGTAGTCCTGGTGTATTAAAATAGTACCAATCTAGTTAATTAACTCGTCATTCTTTAGTTAAATGCAATTGATGAATTGATAACAGAGTTGAACTACCTTACCAAAAATTTTCACATTGCGATACAACGTTAACGTCCTGAAGGAAGTATTATATTCATGCAACAAAGTTAGCAAATTAATCAAATCTTCATCAATAAAAACATCTGATGCATCAGTTTGCATTGAGATTGACAATCAAATACTTCGCATCATTTCTCAAGCCGCAGTCATCATCGTGGACTCACTCTACAAAGAATGTAAAAGTGACGTGATGCTTAGGGGTCAGCCAATGTTACGAGTTTCTTAGTTTTATCACGTGTTTGTTAAAAACATAGGATAACGTGGACAAAAACTGAAGCAAAAAACTTGTGAGCATAATAATAACTAAAATTGTTGTTCTTAATCTTCATAGTCAAGGACACGTTGCGTCAGAATATAATTAAGGTTAACACGGACTGTCGACAGAGAGGAGGTAGGAAAGAAATGCCTGAGAGACGGAGCTAGATAGGAATTCCACTTTCTGCTCGCTGATTTAAGCATGCTATTCATGGAGCTCTCGAGCACGCCGAGGAGAGTCCGAATTACCTAACCGGCGATATCAGCACCAAATTAACGGTGAAGAGGTATTTAGATCGTGGTCAACATGTATAGACTCTCTGTAAGGGAAGAAGGTATGGGGACCAGTCGGAAATGTGGGGGTATGCTAATCTTACAACATCCCTCGAAAGAGCTTCTAGGGCATCCGACCGACTGATTCGTCCCCATACCTGAACCAATCTGTATTTTCGTATTCTTGCCTGAATGAGAAACTGAATAATACTTATCTAAAGGGCATTTGAGACGACAGTTACAAGTAACTTCGTGCGTCACCCCTGGGGTGTGTGGCAAGGGGATGATTCCTCATCGGGTATAGTTATGTGATCAATCAACTCGTACCGGCCCATTACCTTAGTCCTGATAAGAAAGCCACGATAAATTAGCGAAAATTAAATGGCAGGGCATATCGGAAGTAGAGATAAATCGGATCTGCCGTCTGTTTTATCAATAAACTGAAATTAAATCAGATCCAAACCATGCCTATGACTCTCATCCATCTCGATTTGCAGATTTCGTCATTGAAAAATGTTAATTCTGTTTCTAATTGCGTAGCATTTATTTTTCGTGTTAACACTCATATGCCATATTATTTACCTTTGGATACCTATATACCTTTGGAATGTTTTTGAGGAAATTAAAATCTTCACTTACAATACCAACAATCGTACCCTACACTCCACCGATCGTTATGATGTCTTGCAGCGGTAGTTCCCCTCCAAGATACATTTAACAATAATCAATCATTTTAATGAATGTTAGGAAGACCTTATAATTGAAAAGTTGTATAATTGAAATAAAGTAACGAACCTTCTTTCACGCATTACAGTATTTAAGCTTTAAAAGCTGCCTGTAGTGATATAATTACCTTCAGCAAATCTACACGGCAGAAACCTAGTCTAAAGTAGGTATTACTCCTGGACAATCTCGATCTCGATGGCAATCTTGAGATTTTCGAACTTCGATTCTGATCCCTTGTCGTTGGCGAAAAAAAGGGAATGAAAATCCGTCCGTTCCACAGCCTATATCTCTGATCTTATATTTAAAGAAACCTCTAAATTTACGTCAGAGATTCACTCAGTATTTTATTACTCGGGCTGAGAGCGATTCTCAATCAAGGACCTACTATTAAAAATCTGGTCTTACTAATATGAATAGTAAAGAGTCATTTCACAAATCAATTTCCTCTTCGCTACACTCACTATAGGTACCTATTATGAAATCAAATCCTCAGATTATTGAGGATCTCATACACTTAAACTAGGCTAAAAATAGGAAAGATTAAATCCCTCATTTATCTTTTACTTTATCGTCATATTCACACAGCAGCGTTTAAATAAATATTAATTTATGTTATATTCACGTATATTTTATGGTATTATATTTTTACTTGAAGAGACCTCTTAAACAAAATTTATACCTTACTATTTGATATAATCTACACTCTATTTTGGTCAGTTTGAACACATTTTTTTCAAATTTAATTTCAAATTCCAAGGATCATACTAGTTTTTGGATTTCAACTATTTCGCTTGTTAACACATTCTTATCTTCTCGAATGCAAAATTCTCAGTACACTACTTTGTCCAGCAAATTGGCAGAGTTTACCATTAATCTAGGAAATGGCCCCGTTGTAGAAGGAAAAAGAAGTACCTGATAACATATCCTAGGGGAACCCTCGATAAGACTTATACTTTATTGGATCAAGCACCATCTATGACCACCCTCTGAACGAGATCAATTCCGAATTGTTTAATCTATTACATGTATTTTCATCTATCCCACAGACTAAAAATTTGCTAGTAATTTGCTCAAAGTCAAAGTCGATGGCAATTTTTAAGTATAGGAGTATCGGTTACAATAGAATTTTATTTTTACCCAAAATAATATGATTATTAAAAAACAATTACTGTCTAGGTTTCGCAGTATTTCCCATTCTTAGGGTCATGGTGTTTTTTTAAATTACCAATACGCCCTGCCTATTGAGCTACCTCATAATCGAACTAAAAATTATGTGCACAACAGCCTTACATGAAATTGATGCTAAAGAGATATAGCACAAGCCATTGGATTCTTCCATACTACTTTTATGTTTAGAGTTTGTACCTATTTAATAAAGAAAGGATATCCAAAATTTACACGAATTGAAACTTGAAGTAATAGTTTATTTAATCCTATATTGGCTATTTTCCATTCATTGGGTGCTAAAAGATCTGCCCCAGATTGTCAAATATGATTTCAGAAAATTAATTTAATTAAAAAAGAATTACTAGAATGATTTTCCCTACTTCAAAAATGAATAAATAATGTTTCAATCTTATATGATACTAGGTATATAAAATTATAATAATCTAAAATATCGGATTCAATCAAAATCGTGCAGAGCAGGTAAGTAGGTACTTCACTAAAGACGTAAATGTAAGAATTTCAAATCACATGATAATGTACGCGATTGCACTATGTTCCTGGGAGGCGAAGAAAGTGATTCTTTGAAGATAGATTTATCATAAATTCGGCACCGACTGATTTTTCTCGGCCTTTACGCTTTTGGGTGGTATGGATGTCTTATCGACTTATCTTACTCAGTTATAAAGTGGCAATAAAAGGTAACAGCAATTGCAGCCTTGAAATATAGATCACCAGTTCAATGAGGAGATCGCGAAGATATTTTGGAAACTCTTGCGTAAATCGAAATTGAAAGTTCAACAAGCAGTTAAAAAGCATTGCCACATCAAGTAATACATTTATCAAATCTTTTTGATATTTTTTTTTTTAAGCGTTGCGAAAGCAGATTTTATTTCGGGCCGAAATTTGGTGAGACTTGAGAGATTATCTCAGAAAGGTAGGCCAAATTGAAAGATAACTCATTTCTAAATTTAAATATTTTTAAAATTCACACTTCCTTCTGAAGAACACAAACACTCAAGACATTTTGGTTGGAATTGCATTGTACGCAGGTGGGAATTCCCATCTTTCAAAGAGAGAGAAAGATACCTATTTTCAAAGGTTTCGAGTCTGATGACGCACGTCACTTGTGAATTCTTAGGAATTTCATTAATGTGGCGAGAAGGTGTTCTGAGCGCCCTCAATCTGGGAAGTAAATAAAAAGCATGAAGAACTTTAACGGAACCTATTTCACGCATTCGCAGGTAGACATTCCCTTTGAATTTAATTCCGCGTTGATACGAATTGAAACGGATTACTATTCTCTGAGTGATTGCTGGTATTGGGTTTTTAAGGTAACCCGTGTGCTGAGGACATCCTTAACCGTAAGCTCAACCAGAATATGATAACCATACACGTGCGGGAATACAAGAACCTACAATATTTGGGTTATCCGACGAGTACCTTATTTTTCAACCCGGATTCGCCCTGGATCACTAAAAGAACCAGTGATCGATGCGCAACACTGCGCAAAAAAGTCGTTCCAAAAGAAGTTCCGGAAAAGGCAATTTTTTATTAGAGGGCCGAATTGGGAGTGATTCACTCCCCTTTACACATCGAGGCTCTGCAGAAACTCTCAGAAACATCAGAAACTTACATGCGGGCTAATAAGAGATATTGAAAACTTTATTATCCACGTGATCTTATTCCCACGCGTCGAGGACGATAAAGAGATTTCGAGGTTTTTTCCGGCCAGCTCCGACCGTCCTGCACGGGTTGGATTTTATTCACACCACAGAGGAAGGCCGCAAGCATCGGGGCATTGGAATCCGGGAATCGAGCACAGCCATTCTGTTTACCGAGCCTCCTCTGCTCAGCGTGATCCCCCTCGGCCTAACCGATCTCCCTCACCCTCGAGCCCGGGTCAAGAATTCAGGCGTCAAACATGATTCACCACTGCGAATGTGAAGTTCCGTATACAGAAACTGAACGCCGATTGAATATTTAATGCAAACAACGAGGCTGTGGAGTCCGAATCGCTTTGTCGGAGGGAATCGAATATTTTATTCAGCATGCCGCGAGAAAAAAAATCAGGGGCTGGTGCATAAGGCAACAAAACAGGGTACCGATAGCTTGTGCAAGTAACATAGGTATTTCATGGTGATCATGGAATCGGCGCAAACAAACCCCTGGAAGAAATATATTGAGTTCCACCCATGGTGACGATGGGTTTAAAACACCTCGTTTGCAAATCGAGTAGCACCTGAAACACCTTTAGTTTCTGACATCCACTGAAAAAGTTCGCCCATATTTTGGTTACGCGCAGGCATTTTGATTTGGGAACAGAGCTTCAACCTCGTCCCTCAACTCCATTGATGTAAAGGCGTTCGTGCTTCTGGACAGTTTCATTACCACAGACTGCGACCGATTTCACCTTAGCACGGTGGATATCCGCCACTCCCACAAAGTTATGCCTGAAGCCAATGAGTAAGTATAGTATTTCCTCATTGCGAACAACATCTAAATATTTCCGCTCACTCAACAGGCTGCTGGAGAGGGATATTTTCATAAACGGAAAATGTGGCGTATTTACGATCCTGGTATGCCAAAATACTTTCCTTAGGGAGGGTGAAAACGAATGCATGTTTCCCACACACCTACTAGTAGTGCTGTTTTTTCAAACAGTATACCACAAATAAGATTAAAATGGAATAGAAAAAAATAGGACTAACAAAAAGAGAAGAAAAAAGGGAGATCATGGTAATGTGGTTTAGATATTTCAATAGTTGTTTTTGGGCTCACTGAGTTGGGGAAAAACAACCTGCGAGTATTCAAACTTTGAGGTTAAGGTGTTATAAATAAACTAAAGGTTGCAAATATGATTTCGTTTTGTGTTTTAATACTTAATAGGATAGATGAAAAAAAAATTCAAAAGTATGTCTGCTGACTTTCAGTAATTTTTACCTTATCCTTAACATTGCAACTGGTTCCGTTGTCCTTTCTAAGGATCTCCAAAGTACTTCAATATGGACTGGCATAATCCCTAGTTACCGCCTTATACTTCAAGAGAATATCGAGCTCAATCGCTAATTTAATGACTGTGCATTCAAATCCCTCTTCGTATTTGGATGCTGAGTAGTGATGGAATGGACGTCTTTAAGTATTATTTTGAAAGAAAAATGAAATCAGCCTTCGTATCACTTGGAAATTACAGCTGTCACTATTAACATTTGCATCGTCACTTTTTTCTTACAAAACTGAAGAATAAAATGTAGACGAGTATGATATTTCGAAATCCAGAGAGGGACGGCACTCGTAGAGTAGCCAGGTTTGGATACATAGTTCTAGCGCACATAAAAAAAGGCTTAACCCCTAATAAAATGAAACAAATCAAAATTATACATAAATACTTCTTATGTATTTAAAATAAAATACTTATAAATATTTAGATGCAAGCACTCTTTCAACTTTTAAGGAGTCAAATCACCCGCTTGTAAAATCGTTTTGAAGATTTAAATGAATTGATAGATTCCGTTTCCTAATATAAAATTATTTCCCTCTAGGTACCTTGCAGAGAAACCGGTACTATTAGCGCAATAGGTTCAAAATATAGTATGTACAATTTTTGTTTTCAATGACGAATCTAGTAATAAAGGTAGATAAGATATATGAAGATACTATTTGGTTGTATCAAGAAATATCGATATCAGAAATATATTAAATATTCTACTCATTTGCATCGTGATTGTACCTCCATGAGAAGGGAGAAAGGTTGAAAATCGAAATACCTTAAAAATGCCGCTAAATCACTGGGATATAAGAACAATCTCGCCTTTCACAAACAACATTGTCTTAGGCATGCATCTTAATTTTGCAATATTCAATTTACATCTCAATGAAATGCTCAAAATCGAACATGACTCAGGCCTAACAAGAGAACTATGCTCTTGAATGGCCGACTTGGCCCCACGTCAGTTCATTCGATAAGGAAGATAAGGGAGAAATTGATACAATTGTGTCACCTTGACCTTAACTGGGCCGTGCTGCGGACAGGGGCAGAGCCCACTCCACATACCTACTCTCCGGACTGCTAAACCAGCCACTATCGAGGCGAGCGATTGACCTTTTTTTCGTCCGCCAAAACACATTTACAATCCGTCTTCTTCCCTCACGTACGAGAGCGCGATCGTGTGGACATCATCGACCACCCTTGCCCTCTGAGCCCCTCCCACCTCCCCCCAGGGGGACTTTCCGACATTGCGATGTATCGACTATGATATGCGATGCACATGAAATATAGGACCACTCAGGAAAGCGACTTTTTGCAAAACTTTGTGTGGCACCAAATTCCCTCTCCCAATTCGACCCACGCTATTGAATGATTACCGAAATAATAAGTCTATACTGCGGTCGTACCGAAAGTAAACCTAGTCCACAAATAGACGCATTGAGATGCAATTAGACATTTCATGAAAACAGGTCATATTTCGTGAAAAAAATTCGCATGGTTTAAATGCAAATACGACTCGAAATCGACATTTCCCTTTGAAAGCAACAGACTTACGTCCCCATGTAAAAGGCTAAATTATGTATGCTTGCTAGGTAAAGGCTTCTTCACCGTCCGAATCCTCCACGAAAAAATAACATCGTCGTCCCAAACCCACAGCCACCCCTAAGGGCCATCATCCCATAGTTTAACATATTTCTATATGATATCCATATATATATATGTATATTCTGGGATAGGATATTGTTTCCTATCCTGTTTTTCCTATATCCTATCCCAAAATATATTTAGCGCCCAGGCGTATTTCTATATACATTTATATATATAATATATATATATATATATATATATATATAACTCTTGAGAAGCTTGAGGATA
>LYUA01000181.1:104385-118441 GCA_002093875.1 Calopteryx splendens
TGCCCCCCCCCCCATCTCTCTCGACCTCATCCTCCCGTGTTTTTTTCCACCCTTCAAAACCCTCCTCCCTTATTCCTTCCCGGCGGCCTCTCTTCGGCGATTCGGTGCTGTTGCCCTCCGCGCAGACCAAGGAGGACGCCAGGGGGAGTGAAGAGTGATGGCGGGAGGTAGGTAGGGCGCGGAACCCCAGGGGGGCGGAGGGAGGAGGGGGGGGGCGGGCGGTAAGGGGTCGCGGCCGGACGAGGGGAGAGTGTGCATGCATGCTCGAAAGGGGTGGAGGAGGAGTGACGGTGTGTGTGTGTGTGTGTGTGTGGGGAGGGGGAGGAAACGGTGGTGGTGCAAGGAGATCGAAAAGGAGGTAGGACTGTCATAGTTCGGCATCGGCAAATGATGGGCTTTCAGACCGGGGGGACATGAATCATAATCTCTCTCTCCCGAAACGAGAAAATGCGGCAGAACGAATCGAGATAATTCGAGCTTCGCCGTGCGTCGACCGAGCCGGTAGGAGAGGCTGAGCGCAGGCGAGGCTTGAAGGGAAAGAAAGAAAAAAAAAACCTGCATCACATTAAAATTTTATCGCGATTGCATCTGATACCTCCTGGCACGCAACTGCAAGGCTTCACTCCTAAAAACGCATCCCACACTGCTACGGAATTTCACGCAAGACGTCAATTTTTGCAAGCCTTCCCCCAAGCGGATAGAGTGGTGGAGACGCGAGGATCCCTCCTCCTTGCCCCTCCTCCTTTCGTATCATGCAGGAGTGGGTAGTAAATATCTACACTGTTGCGCACGCAACGCTACAGATACGCACGTTTTTAAAAATGGGGGCCATCTAAATATAAGTACGCAGGAAGAAATGTGGGTGGGTGGGACGGTGAAAGTCCCTTTTCTCCGGAATGCGAAAACCTTAAGATAAATATAAACTGTAGGTGAATTTTAGAATAGCAACAAGATACAGCAGCGGTTAGGCGATTGTTCGAGGAAATGGTCGAATGGCTGATATTTGGACAGGAAGTTCCACTTTGTGAGTTGATGAGGTTCCGTTGCGAGTGGGCATTGACGGCGGATAGAAATATGGGAAGGAGATATAATACGGGCACGAGAGCAATACATGTAAACAAAACTTTTATGGTGATAGGCACGGCCCACGTGTCCAACGCTGCGAAAATGGGAAAGACGTATTGAAACGGAATGCTTAGAAAAACCCAAATGAAGTAAACCATACCAAACCATAAACCATCGAAATAGGTAAACCGATCGACGAAGCGATTTCGTCGGTAAATCACGGTGAATTATGGGACAAAAAATAAAATTTTTGCCTGTAATACAGATTTAATTATGCTCTGCTGAAAATTGCTTCCATATGTTTTTATTATTCTCTTAGATCCAAAAATTCAAATCATGCAACTGCAAAGGTGTCAGAGGTCTCTCTGGTGCGCGTGATGCAAGGGCAAATGTTGGTGGACCTGAGAGGAGGGTACGCATTTCAATGCACTCTCCCTCATCTAAATTGAACGCTAAGGTATGGAGTGGAGAGGGGGAGCAGCTTACCCATTGCTCCCTCCCTCTGTCCCGACGCAACAGTGACAGAGCCGAAACCACTAACGGTTGATTTTGTGCTCTCCACTGATGATCGAGGCATCACGAACACACGCCCAGATCCCTCGAGTAGGCACTCTTTTCTTTTTAGCCTCTTCAAATATTGTCGGGCCGATGGCACTGACACGAAATCAATGAAATTATGAATAATTATTTTTTTTTTAATTATGAGTAAGAAACGAATATATTTCACTTAACAGGCGGTAGTTTCGTGGAAAATTTCTCGGCAATTGGCTCCCGCAAAATTGAAAACTGCGCTCCGAGTTTGGGACACCCAAGAACGCGATGTCGAGCATTTGTGACACACGCGTGTTCACCTGGAAACCTCAAGAAGTTATTTGAATTTGCCCACGGATGTGTGACGGTATCAAATGCAAAACTCGTAAATGAACTAATTTTATGAAATGACCATAAGTGCGGGATTATCCGGGAGGTATGAGAGTGTATTGGTATTTGCATACGAAGAGTGAGCTGGTGGGTATTAATCTAACGGAAGGGGACCGAATAAATAAGCCGGTGATGGAAGAGTGGAGGGGGTTAAAGTAGCCGCCAGCTTCAAGGGCGTGTCGAATGCGGTGGAAAGTTAAACTCTGATTCCTTGATAAATAATTATTCATGGAGAGTTGACGACGATTTACGAGCGGAATGGTATTGAATTGAATTTTCCCAGTAGAAGTAAGTAATGAGGCGAATTATACAATATCGATAGAAGCCTGCACTTAAAACGCAGTGATTGTGTACCTTAGATAAATATAAACTACGAGATTCGTACACCAGAACGCATTAGTAGTTTTTTATGCACGGAAGCAAAGAATTCACGAAATTCACTCTTTGCATATAGAGTTAAATAATTCTGTACATTTAATTAAAACCATTTATTAAACGTTCACTGTGAGTTTCAATTAATTCGAATCCAAAACTTGGCGCATAATTGACTCATAACTCGTATACCAGTGCGATGGACAGTGAGTTCAATGATAAAATGTAAAGTTACAGGTTCCAATTCTGCCCTTGTCGTAGAAACCAATGACGTGTTGGGTGCCTTCAGATGAGCGTAACTGATGATATAAAATAAATAGTCTCGGCAATTTCATAGTAGTCAAACCCAGGTAATAATTAGACTTTTGCTTTTATCAGTGTACATAGTTCATGGCGGCTGTTATTCGGCATGGAATGAAACAATTGCACTAATTTATAGTAAACAAAAATCAAAGACACGCTATTACGAAAAATAGGAACTTAGTTCTGAAACTCATTGCTCCTTAATGATCAATTGGTAATCCTTTTTAATTCAATTCAAAAATAAGTATCCTAATTTTAGTCTGAGTCTGATTACGTTCTCGAAAACTGGGTCTCTCAACCTGGCATCCCATGTGGACACTAGAGATGAGAGGAAAAGAGGAGGCAAAAATACCTAGGTACCATATTTTTGAAGAATATTCCAAGCGTACGAAGGGAAGGTGAAGAACAATCAAAAAACACACAAGACCGTAGGAATCTGAGATAACGGATGCCGATAGCGGGCACACTTTCATTCCATCACTTTCATCTTCACATTTAAAATTTTCCAAAACTTTATGAATGCGGAAAATACGTTTTAATGGAACGTATAACAGATAGATGCAGCACGAATGCAAGATGACGAGTTTTTACAAAAATCTAGAAAGAATGGATATATACATATAGATGATATATATAGATATTAATTAGAAAAATTAGAATATTATATATGTGTGTGTATATAAAGGAAGAGAGAGAGGAAACGGGAGACGGATGGAGGCTAAGGAAATGCAATAAAACGGAATCGAAAAATTAGAAATATGGCCGCGTGCAGGAGTGCAGGTGAAGGAAGGAATATTCAGGAAGCAGGTGGTGGAAGGGAAGACGCGAACTTGGGGTGTGAGACGGGAGAGAGGGAGGTGGGTAAGGGGGGGGGAGTGGGAAATGAAAGGAAGAAAAAGTAGCGTAGAAACAGAAAGAGAGGGAGAAGGAACGAATCACGAGAGGGGGAAGAATAGGGCGGTAGGGAGGAGGAGTAGACGAGAGGAGCAGGTTGTGGCGTGGAGAGAAGAGGTCATGAGGAGGGAGGGGGAGGTGGGAAGGACGAGAAGTAGTAAAGGCAAGGGATTCTCCTTCCTATCCCCTAAAGAGAAACCGAAGAGATCGAGCTGGTATTTTTCCGTGACCGAAAAATTTGGCGTAATTGAATTTAGGCTCACGGATCCCGAGGGAGAGAATGGAAATTTGGCCCCGAGAGGTAAGGGAGACACGGAACGAGTGTGTGGGAGGAGGCAAAGGAGGCTCATCTCCATCCAAGTCATACATAGCGAGCCAGCACCTGCGTGTGTGTGTGTGTGTGTGTGCGGCAGGAAATGTTAGGACAGTAAGCTTCAATTATGTTTTTCAATACATCAATTAGCGAGGGGCCAAAATCATTGTAATTTACATCCTTGCTTGCAACGCTACATGCTGAACTGCATGCTGAACGTTCAGGAAATGGACATCAAACAATAGCCACATCTTTTATCTCATAGATAGTTTTTTTCCACGTTTAAGAAAATAGCTGAAAATCAGTTTTGTCACGCACAGTCAAGGGATGCGTAACGCCGACCCAAGGAGGGAGTACTCATAGAATACCTTCTATGAGGTTTCTATATTTGGGAAAAAAATATGAATACAAGTTATTCATCTCAAGTCTTTGAACTGTAAATTCGGGTTTTGGCCATTTGTATGAGTGTAAAATACTAAAATTCATCCATGTAGGCGTCCATTTATCTTATATTATCCGACTACTTTCCCATACGTTTTGATGTCTCAATGTCCTGGGTGTCATAAGGTAAGTTTATTTAACCTTATTATAAGGTTTGATTTGGATGAGTAGCATACGATTTTAGTTTCTCCGAAAAGAACTCTAGACTATTACATCCCCCTCCCACTGATTTATGACTAATATAGCAGCTATTACAAGAACTTTATTTAATAAGCAAAGAACATTTTTTTCCTTGAATTAAAAAAAGTATTTTCAAGGTACTAAAAATGTGACCCAAATAATTGGAAATGAAGCTTATTCTTTACTTTTTTATTACCTTTACCCACTATCCGTCTAATTTAACCATGGTGTTCTGGCCAATTTCTCCATATGCAAAGGCTGGGAAAAGAAAGTGTTTGATTATTTTCCAGACCTCCCTCTTCCATATTGCTTTCTTTCTCTTTATCTCTCATCTTATGTTTCTTCTTGATTCGCACATATGTAAGCTCAGATAGTAAATAGTAATAATTTGATGGATCGACCCCTCGTAGAATCACAAAAAACCAGCCCCCAAGAAACTTCCCCTGCTACTTCCAAAATACCTTCCTACCCCTGTTTACAGAACAGGAAAAGCAGATGTTTTTTTTCTTATCAGTGTTAGAAGTCCCATGCCAGGGAGCACTCGAACATGGCATTTTGGTCTTCCGGTCAAGAATAATCTTCCAGGATGCTCAAAAGGGGAGATGAGCCTATCCGTCTGACAACATGACTTCGATTGGGAATCCGGAAAGTAGGTGGAGCAAAAATATTCTGAAAAAAGCGTACGTTTCCCACACAAGAGCCCAAGCCTGGTTCACTCTTGACATAATCCGGAAATGTAATATCCCTTCCAATCCATTCATCGTGCATGCGTCCGGATTAACAAATAAGAAAAATAGTAGTAATGGAATAATTAAATAAACTAAAAAATAATTTATGTGAACGACGCAATATTATTTTACCCAAGCTTCAACTTTAAAAACAATTCAATATGTGGGTATGGTGGATGCTTAGCGCATCCTGCGCCACACAATCTTCCTATGGGATCTTGCATGCTAACTGCATTCTCTAGAAAATTACGCGTCGAAAATCACGTCATTACACTGACTCAAATATCGAGACGATTATAAAATGTAACCGTAACCATAAAAATATTCCTACTCAGGAAAGAGCAAGTACAATACCCTCAGTATATAAGGGAAAGGAAGCAAGCTATGTAATAACACTATATAAGTAACTTTCTCCGTAATTGTTAAATAAAATTTAGTATAATTGGAAACATAATTCATCATACTAGAAAAGGATTATGCAAGAATTTTGGACAACTGTTCACGAGATGAAGTTAGAGTAGTATGTACAGGCATGGTTTTGTTGCGAAAAGAACGGACGAAGACGACGAACCGTCAAAATCTCATCGTGAGACAGAATGCTAATAAAAATAGGTACATATATGCTGCCATACGTAGGAAATCTCTCACTCCTTCGTTCAAATGTGTAAAACTAATGCAAGTCTGGAAAATTAAATAAGTATTCTTTATCCTGTACTTTCTCACATTAATCCTGGAATTCACACTATAGTACGCAAATAGCTTTCCTGTCTTGTCTCTTATGGTTGGAAGATAAGTTAAATATCAAGAGATAAGTAGCATCTTGGAATTATATCATCTTCGTAAAGAGAGCTTCAACTCTTCCCTGTCTCTTAAAACGAAACATATTTTCACACTTCTCTTTTCACCAGTCTTGCATTTCCATATTGGATTCTCGACTAAGTTTACTGTTCAATTCTTTGTACAATCATCTTCCTAACATCCTACTCACTTTCTTCCCATCCATTATCTCTTTCATTCGCCTAAGCATCTCTCCCGTAATTCTTAGTTCCCTAATGACTTTCGTGTTAACCGTTCCTATCGTCTCCTTTGTAGCTAATTTGATCAATTTTTTTAAGATTTGCCCACGTTTTCTCTATAATTCCAATTTCATAATTCTGTAAGATTTTTAACAAATGCTTCTTAGAATTTATTTCTTTACACTACTGTTAAAGCTATCATATTCTTCTTCCGCACCCTCTAAAGTTATTTAATTATGCATATCATTTCAAATTTTAAATATTATGAGTATAATCTAAATCTGCATCCGTCCTCGGGGAAGCTATATGTACGAATTAATGACGCTGTTCCTAAATAAATCTATGTCAAAACATATGATACTCTGAAATATATCTATCAGCATTTCCCATGAATACCTAAGCGTGATTGTTTCTTGAGGTCGCTGCTAGCCATTATTAATCCCTTTCTCCTTCAAAACTCAATTCTTTACTCACCACGATCATTCCTTTTTCCTAAAATGCGCTCCCTGACACATCTCATCTCTCTCTTTGCCTTCCACTGCACCCCAATCCTCCATCGCTCTTACGCGTTCCTTTCTAGGCACGTTCCTAATCACCCCTTTCACTTCATTTTATAAACTACCTACTACTACCTCCCAATGAGTCCTTCACGATATTTAAGCCTAACACACCACTAAATTGGTAGGTTTTGCCTTTATCTTTACCCATATATCTTCAACGCAACCGCCTATATGTAAGTTCTAACCTCCAGTTTTTAAAATATGTTATTTAATGACATTTAATTCCCTATTCAAAACTGAGACAAGGGGTTAGGAGGAGGGAAGGACCCAAGTCTCCTTATCTCGTCCCATGAATGAAGTATAATATCTTTCTATCCAATAATTTCATATCACTCATCGATTATATTTTTCTAGTTTCTCTCTCTAGTTTTTTATTCAGCAATACTGTTGCCCAAAATTGAATATTCCTCCCTAGCTATAAATTACTACGTAACTGTCGCTCTTTTAATCTCCGCTGTCTCTCCATCTCACTTATTACAAACCGAACGTATACACTCTTATCCCTTTTCCCGGTGTTTCATGATTCCTCTGCCCTCAACATCGTTCAAACAATCCAGGTCCCTAATCTGAAAGTTGCGGTTCTCTTCTATTTCTTCTTTCCTACTTCTGTCCACCTCTACCTCCTACTCGACCTTAGCAAAGTATTTTACTCCATAGACAAAGATGTCCTATTAGCTAGAACTGCCACTGGATGGATTTCTTCTTACCTCTCCGGACGCCGACAAAGGTTGGTCGTTAGTGACACATACTCCTCATGGCGTGATATCTCGCGTGGTGTTCCACAAGGTTCAATCCTTAGTCCTCTATATAAGAGTGACATGTATTTACTGTAAAGAAGTAGAGAAGTCATGAGGTTATATCACCTATGAGCAGAAGACCTCCAGATATATCTAAGTGGATAAATCAACAACATTCCTCTCGCCAAACAACAAATTAATGCTGACCTCAATAACACAACAAGATGGAGCATGCAAAATTTCGTTAGCCTTTATTCGGAAAAAACACAAGCCATAATGATTGGATATCCTAAACTTCTAAAATCCCTCACCAAATTCCTCAACTCAACTCAAAACACTCAACCTGTATCTTCAAGGCACACTCATTCCGCTTAAGAATAACGTTACAAATCTGGCTCATCATGGATGAAAATCTTTCATGGTCCTCAAGAGTTTTTTGGAATTTGCAGACTGTTAATCAACCTCTCCACTCCCTTAGGATATATCAGCATGCTATGCCTATCGCATTAAAAAAAGCAGATTGTTTCTTCTCTCATTATTCTGCACTTTGACTATGGCAACGTAGTGGTAAAAAATAATTATCCAGTTTTAAATAAAATTGTGAATGAATCGTTTAATTATTATTCATTTTATCTCTCATCTTTGGAACAGAAAATCGAGAACTTCCCTTTTTCTTTTTCATTATAATATTACTTTGTATTAACGTGTGTAAAAATAACCAGGAAGAGTGCTGTATTTTATGTTGTATTATAGTTAGTATTTGTATTAGGTTTACCATTACCTCCACTATCAGAAGGTTTCGCAGGTTTTTCACGCCCCCTTCCTGTGTGGGCGTTTTCTTCAGTGGGGTTTTTTAAAGAATTTATTTTAAATATCTTATTTTTACCCACAACTGTGTATACCTATCAATCCTATCAACCTATCAATTAATACTATGACTATGATATAAATCATTGCTAAAAGGCAACTTATGTAATGTGCTGTTGAATTTAGGTCCTAAGATATGGTATTTAATAATTTATTTTTATTCACCCATATATGTATGTTATATTATTTAGGTTATACATGTACAATTTTTCAAACGTGTGACGAGGGTTTAGGTGGTAGATGAGACTCCAAAGTCTCAATCTCGCCCCGAAAATAAAGAAGTTTGTCTATCTATCTAGCTCCGCACTGAGCTTGAGGGTTGACGACCACGGAGGCCTTGCCCCCACCGCTTCCGGAGAACGGCGCCGCCAAAATTGGGCTGAGCATCGTAGTAGTCAGGATTTATTATTTTTCTGTTGGCACCCATTTTATGACAATGAGAAATAAATGAAGTGGTTTTCCTTTGACTTCCTCAATAGTATTTTTAACGAGGCATCATCAGTTTGGTCACCCCTCTGGTGTTAGATGCATTTGCAGTCGCCTCACTGAGTGACGTACAGACACTGCGTGATCTACCTTGATCCAATGCCCATACCCGTCTATCTACATGGAATGGGTGACTCCACCAGCGGAATAGATCCTTGCTCCAGCCGAGATAGCTAGGAACATGGAACCATTATACCACGTCGAGCCTACAGTCCATCGGAAGGTAAACCATTTACTTGTAAAGTTACTAAAACAATTATGAAATGAATAGGTAAATATCAAATATTCAGGCTAAATCGGCTAAATCTACGCTAGCTTTTCCGTCATGGGAGCGGAGAGAGATGGATGAAAAATATTTGATCTAGTGGTGGTACAACAGGTTTACACAGATTTAAACAGATCGTTTAGTGGCGTAAATTCTTTGCACAATTGAAGGACATGGATTCCTATTCCGATCAATTTTTAAGGATATTTTCATGGTGAATGTTCATGCATCACCTATGCAGTGGTTGAAACTGTAGGCATGAATGAGTGAGTCGATATTCGTGGAATTTTTTGAATTATTTATACAGAGTTCGTGTCTAAAAACGCCTTAGATTACAAGAAAAACAAAAATATTTGAACTGCTCGATCTTCTTGTTTCTAGTTCTACACCTGGTAATATGTGTTTATGATTAAGCAGCAAAACGCACCGAATGTGAGCACATAGATAAGGGAGAATGCCGTGAACCGGTGAGGAACCTTGGATATTCCTGGTGAGGAACCTTGGATAATGCTGGTGAGAACGAAACACAGACGTGGATGGAGCGAAGGGGTGAATTGAGTAGACGACCGCGAGGGAAAAGTTAAGAGGCCGGCTAGGAAAGGGCAAAAGAAAAAGAAGACCATTAAGGCATAAGGGCGTGGTAGTGCTGCTTTGTCTCTTTACAGCGAACCATTTTCCACGCACGGTTAATGGGAAGTGTCCGTCTTATTTCATTCAAAAGTCTTTCATTCTCGTCCACTCTTATGATCCCTTTCGCGGCGGCCGTTCGCTCCATTTCACACCCTCCTGATGTCACTGGCCTATTCTGAAAGCGAAATTAAACAACCAAACCAAAACTACATCTCGTTTTCAAGGGCATGATGGTATAGAATGGGATAGTTTATTTGGTCAACTCCTACGGTCTGGGTTCGACCACCGAACATGAGCTTTCCAGTGTTATCAGAAGCCCAATCTTGTTTCGCTACTACAGTGAAGTAAAGATCAAGAAAAACGAGTTAAGTACAGCATTTCTTACGTCAACTGAGATATAAAAAATAGTGATTTCCGTCAAGACTTTCTTTAAGGCCTAGCTGATGACAGCAGCCGGAGTCCATCAGCAATTTCTTATATATAACCTCACTCTGACCTTATCATAATGCCACCATATTATACAATCAGACCAATTTATAGCAAGGAAAGTCCTGTGGCGGTTTTTATTATTAAATTTGTCGTGATATTTGGTAGAGGCGATTTGGTGTTAAGGAGAAGAAAACTATACTCTAACACTTATTTAAGTTTTAAACAAAGGAATTAGATAAAGCCAAAAGGGGATCTGCCATAATTGTCAATTTTAATATTGAGAAAATTTTGTCGAGAAAGAGAAATACGGAAACCCCGCAGTTTCAATGCAAAGAGGCATGAATAAAGCTTTCACAAAGGTACTGGTCACTCAGGCTGCTTTTGAAATTGAGCGAATAATTTAAGATTCGTCCTCTTGTCACCCAAGATAAAATTACCCCTAGACAAAACGAGAAATAAGATTTCCGGAATGAGAGATATAAATAAGTGATCGTTTATCCTACACCTATAATATGGGTGTAAATATGCCGTGTTATGTAGTCGTCACAATATGCGACCTGTGGTTGGGCCTGTGACACCCCATGTGGAATCTCTCGGTGGTGTAGTGCTGAAAGTTGAAGAAAGTTAAAAGAAAGAAAAAAAAAGAAGTTGAAAGAAAAAGAAAATATAAGAAAGAAGTAAAAGCAAAGAGGGGAAAGACGAGGTGCTTTGGAATCCTCTGAAACTAAATGAAACTCCTGGTGTGGATGATTCCACACCAGATATACACTACAAGCAACTCATCTGCTACTGAATGCTTAGGAATATGGAGGAGAAAAGCACCAATGCTCTTTCCTATGCCAACCTTTTAAATCTTTGTTTTGGCACTCATTGTGTTCTCGGAAACTAGCACAATTGGCGGATGAAAATGATTGACTTGTCGAACATGGATGATTTACGATAATGATGATGATATGACAGAAAATTAAGTGCTCTCGTCGTTAAGTAAATAAAGGAAAATTAATGAAATTTACACATAGCCTAAACATGGGAATAAATGAAAAGTTAAATGATAATATTTACCCTTAAAAGATTTAAAATTGTTTTTGAGTAACAAAAGTATGACCAATGGACATTCTCAAAACCATTCCCCAATGATAAAAACATGCGCAAAAAAATGCTCTCATGAATGAAATTATGCGCGATGCTCGCTGGTTCAATCAGTGACAGGAAAATCATTAGCTTTACACGAAACGCTAAACATAAGTTATTTTGAAAGGAAAGTAGTACAAAGGTAAATATGGAATAGAATTCTTTTCAGAAAGAAATGTGTCCGAATGAGGTAGAATTAGAATATTCTTAATGGCACAAGTTTAACTAGTGTCGATGAATCACGAGTAATGAAAAAAAGTGGCCAGTACCATTTTTTAAAATCGGAAAAGACCTTGGGGTGAAAAAGAAGAGGAAATAAGGTCTATCTTGGAAATTTCCCACAAAATTTCACAAATCAAGGAAAAAAAGGTTCCAAAGATATATTCGCCGTATCACGGTCGGTCCTCTATCTCATGTCCCAATTTTTCGCAGAAGGAATAAATAAAACGGGCAAGTTCCCCCAAAAATCGGCAGTCTACTTCCTTTACCTTATCTGCCACAAATATTGCCGGGCGGGTCGACCTTTTGGGCAACGCACCCACTCAATAATCCTCCACCAGTACAGAATCCGATGCGGAAAGTTTTCTGGGATCGGATTCTCAAAGTGTGAGATTCACCATCAAGATGTGTTCTAATTCAATTCTTCATAATAAAATTGATATTAGTAACAGAAAATTTTAACTCGGGATAAGATATCGACGTTGTCTTTCACTTGAAGACGAGTAGGTATTTTAAATGTAAAGTCGCGTTTAATATGTTGGTTCGCGTTCTTTGATAATCTGGTAAAAAAAATATTTTCAATGCTCATGTTTCTGTTGTCCTCCCTAATAGGCAAAACTGATTCAATGTCATCCAGGGGCATTTTTTTGCTATAAAATACATGGATAGGTCGTTTGAATCCGTCTTCAAGCATAGATTCTATACTTATGTTTTTAAATAATTTAATTTTTTTTAACATTTGATGGTCCTCAAGTGCAGCCCATTATAGTATTATACCATCACATTCAAGGGACAATATGAAAATCGTGGACATTTAAAGCTGAGTGAGTTCCTAGGTTACTGTAATACTGTACATCTCTGAATTTATTCCAAATTCAAAACGTGACAAAGCTTCGTTGGTTAGATGTTTTTGCAATCTTAAAAAACAATAAAAAACTTCGATGCGAGTAAAATATATTCCAGATACAAGAGTTCTTCATATTTAAAAACAAGTATTAATTAGTATTTAACAAAAAAATGCAAATAAAATGCAAATAATGAAAACTGGCCGGAAAACATTGTCGATGTTCAAAGAAAATCCTTTAAGCTCAATACTATTTGACTGTATTAAATTAATAATGGTGCAAAACATATTAAAATTAAACCCAAATTTATTTTTTAGAGGAAAATATTTTTTTAAACACTCTCGCATATAATGTATTAAAGTTATTGGTGCGCAATACCTCTATCTGTAATGATAGAAGGCTAAAATCGTTTTCGTTAGAATGACATACCTAGTTGGAATTATAATACTAATCAATTTGGGCTAGGAGGATTTTCGTTGGGCACTAACCACATTACGAGTATACCTCCGGTGTGAATTGTGAATGAAGACCCAAAGTCGTAATCTTAAGGTACACGAAAGCAGGAAAACAAATTAACGCATTCACGCAATCACTCCCCCACTCGGGTTGTTGGTGAACAGTGGGCATCGTGAGCCTCATTCATACACACACACTCAGGGTTAACGGACAATCACTCCAGCGGCAGAGACCCTCCAAGCGGAATAAGAGAAATAAAATGCAAATTAACCGGGATTCTCTAGCACTCATCCATCCTGGTATGTTGGGAAAATGATTTTTAGCCAAAACATTTTTCTTCTTCGGTCATCTCTTAACTAACAAATCCAAAATTAAAAATACCCAAAGGTCGGCTCCAACTCCGTTATAGTTACGACGTCATTGGATTTGGATCGGCCGACGCCACGGCAAGACGGACCATGAGCTCATTGACGATTGGATGGAAGCGACTTGTGACGTCATGACTATGGGCCCGCCCTTTCAGCGGATGGCTAATGCACTTCGATGTTTAGCCGCCTATCACTCGAAAACTAGGCGACAGATTGAAGAACGATAAAATACGGATATTTTTTGTTTTTTTTAAATCTCTACCATAAATTGTCAATAAACAAAAGTTGTGAACGAGGCCATTAGATATTCCGTTGAAAGTTCACTGTCAAGAAAAATAATAACGATAATCAAATTTGGTTACTATATTCTGTCTTACACGTCATGTTTCCCACCAGAATCAGAGCCCCGGTGTAACCAGAAAATAATTTCGGGAGAGAATGGGTATGGTTGTGAATGCTGACTCTAAGCTGTCAACTACACTGCACCGGAAGAAGTTCATTCTCCCGTGAAAAACCTTACGTCACTGTGCTCCTTTGCCTATTTTATTTATATTATCTTCAATCTAGACTTACTTATCTTCATTTCCTCCGTATGGGATGATTCTCAACGTGTATAATTTAATCAAACGGGAATGGGGAATGTGAAAAATTATATAATTATTACACTAGAAGACGGTTTCATTTTATTATTAATTGTTATGCTCCTAAATACAAATGAAAATGCCCATATACATGAAATGAGCAATATTACTCTACTGAATCAACTATTCTTGTGATAGTAAAGTTTCTCGGGTGGGCTATGGGCTAATCCCTTCCTTCCCCCCCCCCCC
>LYUA01000181.1:170336-190366 GCA_002093875.1 Calopteryx splendens
CCCCCTCGCGCCGTCCCCTCCCTCTCCCTCTATTTCCACCCCCGTTCCCTCTTCCGCACGCTCAACCATTCATTTCGCACGTCATCTTTTTAAAGGCACTTATTCATCTTCGTAAATATTCAGCGCAATTTGATCCTCCCAGTTTCGAGTATTAGTCCTCATCACTGTGGTAATATTCAATTAGGCCGCGGCGCAGGAGAAATGCGAAATCCGCTGTCGCGCCTGACTCCAACTGCAGTTGAAAATTTCTGGCGGATGAAGGAGATGCATTTTTCACTTTTTTTTACCCAACTACAGTTTGAAAAAAAGACACGCACTGCATTGTAGTTCCTCCTATCAGATCCTGCCACTTCATACTCTCGTTTTACAATTTCATTTCAGTGCTTGCACTCGTCAGCTGAATGAACAGTCGGCGTATCAGATGCCGTCCATAGCTTGACCGCGCTTTTGAATTGTTTTTTTTTGTGGAACTGATAACGAGCTGATCGTGGAATATCGCATTCCTGGGTCTCAAAATCATGAAAAAAATAGTAAAAAATTGTTAAAAACTAACTCTGTGTGGATAGACACAAATGTAGTTGAAAAGGCGCCTCAAGTAAATCATTACTTTTGTTGCATCTCTGTTGGAGAAATATCTTATTTATTGTGGGGCTCTTTAAGGTTATTTATCTAGTGACTGCCTCTCGTACCGATTTTCAACGATAATCTATTTTGGCCAGTGTCCCAAATGTACTAGAATTTTTTTCACACAAAACTTACGGATTCATACATTTTAAATGCATATTCAAGAAATTGCCAAAGTTACTCTCTGGAGTCACAATACCTTTCGGGACCCAAACAAATAACGTTTTGAAAGAAGCGGATACAGTGGCATCTAAATAGCTGGGCATTCCCAATGTTAAATGTAGCTCCGTTTTTCGGTACTCTGCTACGATAGAAAACATTTACGTGCTCATTTACGTAACATCTACGGCAGGTACAATAGGTTTGTCCATTACAAATCCTACTAGAAATATTTCCAGCAGCATGGATTCCAGCAGGTTCCAACAGCTGAATATTTTTTTTACAAATTTGATTCCCTTTGGGACTTCGAATAAAACGACATATCAATTTCTCAAATATAACCGTATGTGAGAAGTTATTTGCCGCTTTGCGATACATCTACTGAGGGAAATCCATGAGATGAAAGTAGTCTTACCTCTCCACTGCGGCTGACGCATTTTCAAGACGTGGTCACCTCAAGAAGCCGGGGTACTCGCTTTGATCGCGAAAACTCCTCCGGTCGTCGTGGCATCCTCCAATGTTCTTTTTAACACTCCCGCACACCCCGCCATTAACGCTCCTCGTCCATCCTCTAAAAACCCTTTCTCGCAATTCCACGAATTTCCCATTCCGACGGTTCCCTGCTTATTACCCCCTTCTCCCTCACCACCCTCTCACCTGCGGACCCCGAGGGTTTCCTGCCTTTCCGCTTTTCTCCCCTCCCCCTCCACATCTCCCTCAACCTACCCCACACCCCGATACGATCTCCTCGGCACAGGATCCCGCACCATCCCCCGAGTCCATCCTCCTCCCTCAACAACGATCTCACTCTATCTCTCACTCTCTCCCTCCCTCCCGCTGAAAGCCAACCACTTCCCACCCGCAAACGCAAAACTCCTCTTCATTTGGGCCTCCTTCACCACCGCCTCGAGAGGATTTCTTGTCTCTCTCTCTCTCCGGCGGGAGAAAGAAACGCTGAGAGAAGAGGAAGAAATGAAGTGAGGGACGGAGAGTGGCTACTGCTAGCGAGGACGGAGGGCGGGAGAGAGGTCGAAGGGGAGGGAGGGGAGGATCGTCATCTTCCCCCGTACACCCCCGCACCTCAAATCTCATCCCCATGCTTTTCCACTTAGTTCGCGTAAACCGTCCGTTTCACTCCCACCCCTTCACTCCACGCCCGCGGATCCCTCCGATCTTCCTTCCGTGCTCCTCCTCCCTCCGCTTTTCATTTCTGTTTCTCAGAAAGGGGATTGTCTTGAATAAGTGTATTTACTTTCTTTGATTCACACACGATCACCAACGTGTATGCTAGGCCGACCGTCATTTTTCCACCTCTCATTTTATCGATATTTATTCGAGATTCTTCCTTTTTCCGCGATACGTATTCTTCACGATAGTTTGAGATTTCTATATCGTGTCTCTCTAAAAATCTCGGTAACGGAAACAAATTTGTAACAATTTTAAGTGAAATATATTTAAAGTTCAATATTTTTACAAATATTGTTATAGCCTAGGAGCCTAAACTCGCAACGCATAGTAATAATAGTTTTGCACTTCTGTACATCCCTACCAGTAAGCGGGAGACTCCCTACACGAGTATTTTGTAGTCATTGAATCATGACCAATCACTGTCTCTTCCCACATAGTTGCCTCTGGCAGAACCTTTTTAAATTCACATTCATTTATCCGTGATGAACTTTATTTTAAATGGCTTTTAATCAATCACTAAGCTCTCGTTTCCAAATATATGAGAAACGGTTAAAGTGTAAAATATTGTCTTGAAATTCTAGCTATCGCAAATGATTGACTGTAGGGATTTAGGAGTTCTAAATAATCATGAAGCAGTAAATAGATAGCAGTAAGAATTTTTTTTCGTATTACTAACATTTCATATGCGCTTACTACAACTTATCACTCTGTCCGTCTTTCGTCCTATTTTTCCTCTATTACACTCACCTCTAATTGGTTCTTAATTGTTCCAAGTTTCATCAATGCTTGAAATTATTATCTTATGCTTCAATATTATATCTCTTTTTCTCCTATGTAGGGGATAACACTTTTTTCACAATAATTGCATTTCTTAATTATTTAAGAGCGAGGATTTCAAGTAGGAGGCAAGGACTTCTCAGGTTTTCACTAGACTTAAACAGCTGTCATGTAAAGCTAAACCGCTTTTAAACTTTCAATCTTATAAGATACCAGGGCTGTGCAATAAAGAGTTGATCATAGAAGTGTTATTCGCATAAATATTTTTTTTCAAAAAATTAAATCTGTCATATTGTCAACTAATTACGAACTGAGCATCGCAATAGAGATCTATTAGAGAGGAACTCGAAAGTTTAGAACAAATATTACAATTGCTGCCGATTATTTCTTAAGGAATCGAGGAAAAACTCAGGGATTAGTCAATGGGAGGATTTTGGGGAGCTTAATTATCTTCAATGAGTTAAGAAAATGTATAGGTCCCAAAATTTAGCAGTCAAATCAATATTCAATAACTGATTTAGTTATAACTTAACTGAATCCTTTCTCAAAGGTCCTAATTTTGAACTCTCTCTGGATGTTCTCTGTATACCATGTAAATTCATGATAATAATTGAGTACCTATCCCCGTTTGGGGTGCGGAGGTGAAGGATCGCCTTCTTCCATCCTTTTCTACGAATGTTTACAGAACTTCATCCTTTTAGAAAATAATGGGGTTTTATCGTCAATCTACTATCGCGTATAGTTTAGGTTATCAACGGGAGGATTTACGCCTTCTATGAGACCGATTGGCAATAGTGATTTGCAAGAGATTATAAATATTTTGAATTGAAAATCATATCGACTAAAATAGATAATTATATTTTTTCTGTATTTTTCTAAGTTATTTGACTTTCATTATCAATATGTATGACAGGAAATGTAATTACCTCGACTTCTATCGACTACGCTGTTTTCACTTACCATGAAAACTTCCGTCTACAGGAAATCAAGTATAAATCGCACTTTAAACAATAATATTATTAAATAAGTTTATTTTCTGCTCCAGCACATCAATATTTTGCAAAATATGTATTTTCATGAGTATACCTCGCATAAAAACGGGGATGAGCTTTAAAAACGGCATAAGAGATAATGTGGATGCACATACTATCTTATTATTATTTGGAAGGATACGATTCTCATTATTTTAGTCAGTATCCTATTTACGATTAGCTGAAGGTTAGAACAGAGTTATTTACCTTAACAATGCCGCTATGACGCACGGAAATACGTCAAAATTCCGGATTTTTGAGAGCATTTGAAATAAGCTGAAACTTAACTTGCAAATATCTTTTAAAAAATAGTGCAGGAAAGCGCTTTTATTTTTTTAACGAGAAGAATATCATTTTTTCAGAAAAAATATAACTTTTTTCAAGAGTCTTGTACGTATCTTTTTAGAAGTACGCTAAAAAAATTCGCTACCGAGACCTTCATCAGAGCCCATTAAAAATATACCATTTTCAAGTGTGACTCACGAAAAACTCAGGGTGGAAAATCCTATATTTTTTATTAGCGTAATCGATATGTCACAGTGCATCCAGCCAAAACACCTGAGCGAGCTTAAAAATGTTTCTTGGATAAGTGATTCCGTGCCAGAATCCCCTTAAACATACATTTTTGAACACTCAACGACGAAGAATACAAGAGTCTTACCGTCGGTCAAAGGTTTACAAGGTTACAACAGCCAGAAGCGGAGAGATGTGACCCCACCCCCTTGTGTGTGCGTCTCCTTCGTCCGTGCCTTCGCAGGAATTTTTCGAGAGCTTTGATACATTTTCCCGCCCGGATGCACGCGCGCGCGCGCGAGCGAGCTTCTCGCACGGGCGCCTTTTAGACTGCATGGTTCCCTCCTCCCTCGGTGCCGCTCCCTCCCTCTTCTTTTCCCCCGCGTCTACATTTTGGGAAGACGTCGGGAGGTTTTGTTCTCGTCTACTTTAAGGAGGCGCGCGCTTTCATTATCATTTTTATTCGGAGACGGCTAGCGAGCTGTGGCATGGAGGGCGGAGGGGGAGGGGTCGGATTGAGAAAATTAAAAAAAAATATATATAAAGAAACGGCTGATCCCTTGGCTTCTTCCAACTTGTGAATCACCTGAATTCCTTGGGATCCACCTTCACGGCGGATCGCGCACAAGTATTTCCATCTGACAATAAGGGCCTCAATTGCAGAGGAGCAATTTCTCTTCTCCTTTCGGCTTGATGGTTTCGGGAGCATTTTTCAATTTTTCGACGGAGAAGCATTCCCAAGTGGGGGCACGTTAATTCTGCGAAGTGCGAGCCTCGCAATTTTTAGGACATTTACCCGTCCTTCGGATGAGAAATAAAAAGGAAGCATTTTATTTTGCTCAGCAGCGCATCAATTTGAAGAAATATATATATATACACCTTAAAGCCGTTGGGAGCGTTGCTCAAGCGTAATGGCAAGTCGTCATTTCAATGGGAATAAACGAAGATATTTTAAGCGCAGATCAATGCCTCTCGTGCACAGAACGGGCGCAAGCTATGTTATAGAAAAATGTTTAAATGAGTCAGCTGTGTTATTGTTCTTTTTAAATATTCACGTATTAATTATAAGGTATCTTAAAGTGCTTGACTTATGTTTTGAGCAAGAATAGTGAGAGAGAGTTTTGGTTTTCTTAACATTTAATATGCTAGAATAGCAAAACTTAGGATTTATTTCCCTCTATTTCACATTTAAAGAATATCTCTACTACAAGAAACTAAAACAACACCTCGAATACTATAAGAAAAATAAACATGCAATAGTATAAAATAAAATAGAAAAACAAAAGATTTCAGATTTTCATAACCTATTATACCACTTCTTATTCAATTGTATAGGCAGTGTTCAATTGTATAGATAGGTATTTCTACATGGCTAGTGACAAATGTATCCTCCCAACGCACGATGCCGATTTAAGTGTTTACCGTTGTTGCGTAACCTATTCACAACAATAATTTTCTCACTTCGCCTTTGAAGGGTAAGAAGCATTGATGAAGAATGGATTTTGTATGCCTAATATTCGCATTCCCAGCCTCCATAACTTCATAGTAACAATTGTGAAATAATCCTTAGGAAAAAATGTCAGATCCACAGAGGAATTATCATCTGGGGAGCAATGGTGTTGTAACATAACATCCCATCCCACATCATATCCTCCTTTCTTCCGGCTCACAAAGTAGCGAAAAGTCTTGTTTTAAACGCACCACCAGTCAGTCACCGTTACACTCCTCTCTTCCTTTCCCTTTGCACCCATTTTTTCACTCTTCAACTTTTTTCTAACTCGCACCCTCACATCTTAGGCTCCTCGTGCCTATTTTGTGCCTCTGTCACTCGTTTATTTGGATAATTTCGATATCGATGGTGTTGGCAAAAAAACAAAACAATTCAACCCGAAAAACAGGCAATATCGGATAAGTATTCCTAATACGTTAGGAGATCATGCAACGAAGTTTCTACTGTAAGACATTGGCTAGATATGGTAAAGTCATTTGCTGCTCAGCACTTAATACAATATTCGTTTTAGCCGACGAAATGAGAACGCTGAACCGAAATGTTTTTTATTATAATTAAAACTCCATGAGTTGCCCGTTGATTCATAATTACTTAACACTTGAACAAAGTACTCTACTTTTGGAATGTTTTAGAAAAAGTAGATTTTTTTTGGAAATGAGAAAAAAATATATGTAGGAATCTATTTATATATATTATATTAAAACAAGAAATATGATATATAACTTGAATAATATTTAAAATACATAAAAATGTACCTACCAATGTAAAAATTTGCGCCGCCTTCATCTGAGGGTTTTTTAAATGCATAATTAGTTATGATTTCAAATGATTACAAATAATCTCAGTAAAGTTGACATGCAGAATGTCGTGAGCAATAAGAAGTGAGATTTATTGAAGCGCGAATTTATAACTCTTTCATCATAAAACTACAAAATATACCATATCAGATTTATCGTTCGGTAGCAGTAATTAGTGGTCATGCTTCTTATTCAAGGGGACATTAATTCAAACACATTTAAGTCCTTATAATCGCATCTAAGTGTCAGAAACAAATCTATATTTAGAAACACAATGAACAATGAAACCAGCTACACATGAATTAAGTCAATGAGCAACTTGGAAAATGTATGAAATAGCTTGTTACTAGTGTACCTCAACAAAATTATATACAACAGCGGGAAAAGCAAGTAATTTTGCAAGCGTGCTAAATTTTTCTCTTTACATTTAAAAAAGTTGAAAGTGGAAGAAATTTGATAAATAACTGAGTGGGACACGCAGGAGTTGTTGAAAACGCCGTAAGTTGAAAATAATATTACTGTAATTGTATAGTTATAATATTATAAAATTAATAATATTACGGATCAGCTTCTCATGGGAAGTATTTAATTTTGAATTTTTTTTAATCCTAAAAAAAATTGCTGACACAAAGGACGGTCATCATGGCGGAGTGAGAAACGTCGTGTCGGATTATGAAATGAAATAAAAGTTGAAATATCCCATACACAAGCTTAAGTGTGTGAAATATTACAAAATTTATAATTCATTTCATAATGGAATGAATCCACAAGGTTATCCCTGAATGCTTTGGGAAGTGTTGGATGTCGGAAATCACTAACTTCCGCCATCGAATTCAAGTGTAACAGAAATTATTATTCAAGTTGTAGTTGAATTCAATTGAAGACAATTAGATGCACCCAGATAGTCGTTTATTCCTATTCCTTCGAGTCCTATCAAACGCCTAACGTGAGTTACAAGACGCTTCCAGCTCGGATTATGGGCTATCTAATAACCCACCACCCTCCTTGAGGCCTGGGCACTCAGGAAAGAACTAATGGACAACATTCTCTCTCTGTAAAAATCGGGATACTTTAATAACAAAATTTCCTTCCTCACTTCATTCTCCCCTCACCTCAAGGAGAACCTAAAATAGGCCGCAGATCGCACGAATAAGAGAAAACGCTTTCCACCATTTCCACTCCATATGATGGAGAATTCCCTCCCGCGGTGAGACAGCCACGATTCCGCTCTTTGCTCTTGAGACCGTGCCCCCCAACCCATCCGTTTCCCTTCTCCCCCCTTCCGCCCTCGTCTTCAAAAGCCTCCCACCCCCCTCATCCCATTCCGTCCCCCGACGCAAGCCTCATTAAAGATCGCGCGCTATTATCAACCCTCTACCTCCTTCACGATGGACGCCGTACCCTAGCGGATCCCGTTCTCCAAAGTTCACGAACTTTCTCCCCTCTCCCTCCCCTTTCGCCTCCATGCGTTACTTTCAAGATCCCAGCGATCGCATCTAAAAATCATCCCGTCCTGACCATTCCTAAGCTATGACTAAGCACCGCAGTGACAGTGCAACACTCTCATTTTATTCTCTCGCCACCGGCCCCCATTCTCCCCCCCCGATGACGGTGCAGCACGAAAACATGTAGGCGTCGGCATACATGGCAGCGACGACGGAATGGGGGAGGAGCTTCAAATACAAATTACCGGGGCCGGGAGGTCCGCAAGGGCCCCTAACGTGTGGCTTACGCAGCCATCTCACTCGGAAGCATGTCGATTGTTTTCGAGGTCCACTGAATACTAAGCAGGGCACGTACCTATATCTCTTTGCACATCGGTACAAATCCCGTGTGAAGATTTTTAGTCGGTCCGCCCTTCCTGTGTGCGGGCCCAGAAAAATTGTATTTCACTGGGCTGAGCCCGTTATTGGTGCCCCTCGCACACATGATCCTCAATTGTGCTGTTTCATAACGGAAAAAAACTTTTCTACTCTGTTGCAATTAGTTTCGCTACACTTTGACATCTTAGGTAGGTGATTTCTTCAATGCGCTAATAGTGTAGTGAAACTAGTTGCAATTAGATCTTTCCCAAGTGAATGGCAAAGTTTGTACTTCTCCGTCTGAAATAGAATTCCACAAAGTCGCGGCCATAAACAGACACAACCTAAATGTGCTGAATTATTTCTCCGTCCGAAATGACTAAAATAATTTTTTTTTAAGATCTTCTGTTCAACAAAATTTCTGGCAAGGGTGTGTTTTGTGTCGACCAATGCTTTGCTATCTTTGCTCAAATGTTTGTCCCTTATTATATGCCATGAGCCTCAGTGGAAAGCTTGTGTTGACATATGTGAGAAATGAGGTATTTTTCTTAATTTTTTTGAATTAAAAGAGTGAATTAACTGTGGCGAAAATGTTAGCCAAGTTGGTAGAGCTTACTGGCTCGGATTCGCGTAAAAACCTATGGTCACTCCCAGAGATTGCGAGTTTTTTCCGTGAACGCTTTATTTGTGAACGCAAGTGGCACAGAAAAATCCAAAAGGTTCTCCTACCTTAACTTATGAAAACTCTCGAAGAGGCCTTCCTATTGATGATTTTAAATGTGGTAAAAAAATGAATTGCAAGAATGAATTATTGAACAAAGCGCACTATCTTAAATAAAAAAAGATTAGAACTGGATATAAACTTTGTGGAAGTTGGCTCACTGTCACGGTAACAGCAGTGGTTATCCAGACCCCCACTGTCTCTACCTTAAATTAACTTCATTAATTCTTATACCATTCTATCTTCGAATTTCGAGTAGAACTACAAAGTTGATATCAGACGATATTTAAATTTAAGTATAAATTTAGAAAATATTTTAACTGAATATATTTTTACACCGGAGAAAAATGTTTTTCAATATTTGCACCTTTGGAAGGAGAACGTTTCAAAATTTACACGCGATTTAAAAATTTATATTACACTAAACCAAGCATTAATTTTTTTATGAAATTCATAAATTCAATTAGGATAATAAATCCCAAATTGAATGAAAATATGGAGGGGTTATTTTTTAAAAATGATTTCGGGATATTTAATGTACTGTCCAGTGACCAATCAAGAAGGATTAAGACGCAACGAAAGAATTTTGGACATTGTTAATGGTTTATAGATCTTTTCTCGTAGTGCTAGAACCAAATTTAATTCCACGTTTACCAAAATTTAATGTTATTACATATCATAAAGTATTTTTCCGTGCGTAGGTACTCCAGTCGCACCTGAAATGCAGTATCCACCAATAGGAACGGAGGATTCTGTTAAAAAAAATTACACCTTTACCCGAATAGCTGAAATTGTAACCAATGCATGATATAAACTCATCAATCATAAGATGTGGGCATTTTTCAACCGTAAAGTAAAATAAGAAATATAAAAATGAGTACTCACCCAATAACTGGAAAAGTTTCCGATTGATAGAACACCCCAAAAAACGTCTTCCCGCCACAAGCTGGAAATATAATATCGAGGATCCTCTAAATTCAAGCATTTTAATTCAGAAAACCTATGGGGTGGATTTCTGACCAAAAGTACAAAGTAACACATTAGACAATAGATGTTCAAAGGCGCACTGAAGTGGCAATAGCATCCATTAAGAGATATAGGTTAAAAGTATGAAAAATATCAATCTCGGTGACTCTTTCGAAACTATAGTCTGAAAGATAATGCAATCTATAATAATTACTAGTCAAGTTATATCATTTCCTTTCTTATACAAAAATTATAGATGGTAGATAATAAAAGTTAACACAATTAATCAAGGAAATAATATACAACACCGTCACCAAAATATTTGACAGGCTCTCTATAATCAATAGACATTGTTATTATCTATATCTTAAATTCTCAATTAATTCGATGAAAATACATAAAAAATATTTAATTTATCGATCTTACCCTATTATTTACACAAAAAGAGGATTTATAAAATTTATAACATTCAAACGATTGTAAATAAATAAAAATGGATGTTCATTTAGATAACTACCAAGCTCCATTACTTATGAAAACGCTGCAGATTCTATCCCCGCCTTGGACATGGATTTTTTGATAAAGTAAAACTATTGTCTGGTTGAAATCAACGGTGAGCCGCTGAAGCAGCGTAAAATCTCAACTGACACTATAATTAGAAAAAGATAATGCTAAACTTAAAGATTGGATAATGGGATAAATAAAGAAATCACCATTGTTGAAATGTTGATTTCTTCAATTTCCTATTGCCTATCATAAAATAAACACTATATGAACACTTCAAAATCCACCACCTTAAAGAAATCATTCACTAATTCATCAAAATATCTCTAGAAAACTTGGTTATTTCTGAAATTTATCATTATTTCAATTTTATGATTGGGAATATTAAGACGAAATTAATCGTATGGTTTGAAATTATAATCCCATAAATTTTCAAAATAAATTTAAACGTTTTGACTTTTAAAATTAAAAAAAAACGTTCTCGTGGTTTAAGTTAGCAGGAACACCATACAACAGTTCCAGGAAGGTATCTTACAGTCTCCAGTTGGATATGCATTCTGTTATTCTCGTTTAACCCTTAACTCGCTTCTTTTAACCCCTCTCCTTCCCTAATATTCCCACCAGTCCCCTTCCCCACAGCCGCGTTCCACACCTCCACCATGGGCAATCACCATCACTCAACCGTCAAATCCTACTCTTTCATATAAGCCGTCATATCTACCTCGCCCACGTCGACAGGGAGAGGTCGAGTCCCCCTTAATGAAGAAAAAAATATTTATACATGGTCAGGATGAGAGGAAGAAAAATTCAGCTTCGTAGACGGAGAAGGATGGCAGGTCTGAGAGTCGCGGATAAGCTGGTTGGAGTGGGATTCAGAGTAATAGTGGAATAAGAACGTTAATGGCTTTAAACGTGGAGCGGATGAATTGACGGATTTATGAAAAGCCTTTCCTCAAAATCAGTGATCAATCCTCGGTGGAGGATCAAATCCCGCCAGGTCGATACACATACTTTTCCCCTTCTTCCTTTTTTAACGTTCCTTTGACTGAAAGCCTGATTATATTGTGAAAATGATTAAAACTTTTATGCTAATGAAATGCCTATTTAGTAGAAATGAGTGGGTCGTTGGAAAACAGAGCGCATCCATTTTCCCACCCAGTTGTTTTCAGTGGAACCATCACTCACTCTTACACTTTTTCTCTCGCAGGCACACTGAATCCTCGATTTCATAGCGCAAAGAAACTTTTGGGCCAAAATTCGCATTGTTCGTTTAAGTTAAAGGTGAAAACACAAAAAATGAAGTGGTCTCTTCCTCGAGTGACGGATCACTGAGTTTCAACATCATGTCATTCCTCCAGCATCTGCGTCTAGTTTCATTAACATATAATATAAAATTCCTTAGGTGTCAGTCATAAGTGAAAGAGGCAATTACTGCATTAACTTTATCTCCAAACTCGGGGTTAATTAAAATTAGGGGGGGCATTCATTAATTTTCAGGAGATGGAAAACGTAAAAGGGAAATATTTGAGCATGTAGGTAAGTCCTAAATTTAGAAACAGCGCCAGCGAAGGAAAGTTTTTTACATAATTCACCATAGGCTCTAGGTTACCCAGCGGAAAATTGCTCGCCATCTTGCAGTGGCCCCTTTTGAAACTCGGTCAGAGCATATCCCTGGGATAGTTTAAAAATGCGATAAAGCCATTTCACACCTTCTCATAGCATTGATTGGAGGCAATTCTTTCTTTGTATAACCCAGTATAATTCTTTAAAGTAATCAAGATATTCTTTATAAAACAGTAAAAGGGATGAATTTTACCTGCATGACTGTATGTGATCATTAATACAAACCTTCAAAAACCTTTCCCACTAGAACGCTTCTTTGTTCTCAAATCCAACCCAGTAAAGAGAACATGGCCTTCTACAGAGTGTCTGGAAAGCTCCAAGAAGCTTTCCAGACACCCAGCATCGATTTTTACGTTCCATCATTCCTACTACATGCATGTAGGTGGAGAAGGACAGAATGGGGATATTAGAGGCGGCGTATAATACGCCTAAAAAGTCCATGAAAAATAGGGAAAACTGGAGTGTTGTGGTCCCAAAGGTAAACACGACTTAGCGATGTAGGTTTATATTCATAATCTAATATTCAGCTATAACTTCTTAAAGAGTATATAATTTGGTTTCGCGGAGGAAGAGTTTTTCCCACGTCTTTACCACATCTCGTTACCACACTTTCTTAATAACGACAACCAAGGAACTTTAGATCTTTTTAAAGGAGTGCTGTCAAGGAAAGAGTGTTACAGTGAAGAAGTATGGCAAAATTCTTGAGTGTGAGTAAAACTTTGTAATTGATACGCTACAAACTATTATTTCCTCAAATACGATTGAAACAGTGAATAAAAGTGAAAATCAGCATATAGTTATATATTCAACTCATTATGGAACAATTCCACCAAGTGAAGCCAGACCCAACGGAAATGAGGTCATCACATATTAATTATGAGACGATGCAACGAATTTTCTATTTTACGTCTAACGGAGCGATTAATAGCAAATAAGGTTGTAAGTAAATCGAAGTAGTACCCTTAACAAGGATGGGTATGGAAATATGGCTTAAATACTTGTTATAATGGCCGAAGTAGTGGCCGCAAAACTACTAAAGTTGTTGTGAGGATGCGTAACTTTATATACGAGATTGTATTTTAAGTATTGCATAATGAATTTGTGTTTAATGTGCTTTTGTATTTGAAAAATTTGAATGAGAACTCTTCATATGAATTAACATAAATTAGCTATGGAATTAAGAAAAGTAGTGTTAACTAATAGCCTACGGTCTTAAAAAATCAAATATCCATAGGAATGCAAGGGGAGAGACCAAAAAATGCAATGTGGCACACGAACAATATTGAATTTGATTTGCCGTAAATGATACATAAAATGCAAGCAAGAATAAATATTTAAATGTTTGGCATGCTGATGATGTATTGTGCTAGTGATACGACGAACAAGAATGGCAAAAGTCTTGAGTATGAGTAAAACTTTGTTATTGATATGCTATACTTTTATTTCCACAAATATTTTACATATTTGAGGAAATAAGAGAGTGAAAAAGAAAGACAAATATTTTAAATTTTCCACAATTTGTAATTATACCATAGCACAGAAAGTTGACCTCCAAATTTATCAAAGATAATATTTAATTGTTATAATGTAACCGATTTAACTAGGATCCTATGGATTCGATTACATTGATTCATCAGATTTTGATGGAATCGGATGCTAGATGCTGGACGATAGATTCTGAATCGATCTATCGGACCCAATATTTTAAGTAATTCGATTAAAGGCATTCGATCTCAATCAATTGAATTGAATCGATACATTGATATTAATCGCCAAACTCTAATTGAGATCATCTATAGAATACCATTCCTATTACGGTCGAAGTAATATGGATATGGATATGGATATGGCGGTGGGGTATTGAGAGGGAGAATTTGGGGGTATCATGTGAGTCGTACATTTACGCCCCTTCATAAGCTTGCCTGCTTCTACTATGCGATGGGAGGGTGCTCGCGATTTAATTTCCCTCCCGAGTCCCTGCCCAACATCACAGTCGATAGTTTCACCCAATTATGCACTTTTTCGATCTGCGCCCCCGAACTACTGCAAGTGCCTTCGATCCCTCCCCCCCAACCCTCCCCTTCCGTCCCCTAACCTCACCCCTCCCCCTTCCCTGCCCCCACGTAGTGCACGTGTACACGTAGGCCTCGCGCTCACCCCGTCATCATTCCCTTCCCTGCCCCTCCTCCGCTAAAAAAACCGCCCCACTCTCCAATTCCCCCCACACTTCCCTCCCCCCATATATCTCCGCCCGTGTCCCTCCATTTACGGCCTATCGTTTTTCTTACGACACTTCCGCCAACAAAAAAGACCATTAGAATCTGATCCCGACGGTGACCCAAGATGAACTCCTCTCCATGGCGGCTCGGGGAGAGTGATTTGATGGACGTGGGTTGAGGGAACCGCGGAGCGAGTGAGTATTACATGGGAGCGAGGGTGGGAGAGACTTCTGCGCGGGCGATGGAAGGACGTGAAGAGATACCATTGTGGGAAGGGAGGATATGCGGAATGGAAGGCAGGAAGACGAAATTCAAGGAACGCATCGGGGAAAAGAAAATTGTGCTTCCGCTCTGAACTCTTCCAGGAGGCGAACCAAGAACGGTGCTCAAGAAACCACGAACATTTCTCACCACTACCCACTTATTCTGGAAACCCAATATAACCTCGAAGTACCTAATGAAGGAGAATTTTGTGTAGCGTAGATCTGAGCAATTTAAGAAATGGCCAAAAGGACTCACGTAAATAGGCAATCGAAGAGAAATTTCCAAGCTAATTTAGCAGGGTGATAGTTTTCACTACAGAAGTAATTCTCCCAGCGGGGATGAAAAATTTCCCATACGCATCTTAAATGCTTCTTTTGTTCAACGTTTAATCAACGATAGGATGCTGTTTTATCTCATAATTATATTTTTTTCTTATTTCCTATTTCTCATCTCCATCACCAACGCAATTAAAAAAACAAAATTACTCCCAAGCAGATAGCGCATGCAGCTAATGACTACACAATTGACACTACGATGGCAAGCATCAAATCGGGAATGGCAACGTTCAACAGAGGCCAATGAAAGGGGCAAAGTGGATAATCAACGCACAGGAGTGGGGATAAATATAAGAAAAAAGGAGCACCTATTAGAAGGAAAAGCAACAGATAATTCTGAGGGAAAAGTTGACGCTCATTAAAAAAACAATACACAGGCTGGTACCTACTATTTGAGCCTTTCTACGAGGTCGCAACGCAAAGTAACTTGAGTGTTAAAACGCAATGTCAAAGGTTTCTGGCATGCTGACCTTACCACAGTTCGATTTCAACATTATGAATTTTATTTAGTTTTGTGGGATATTTCGTATTTAAATCCAGCATCAATAAGTACTGTTCTCGTAAGTCAATACAACTTTTTACCCCGTACCTACTACGGAATCGCCATTAATTTCTATGAGTATGTTTTGCATTTTCTTCAGGTTTTATATTTTCTCATATGTTCCGTAGCTATGAATAGGGAAGGACATTGACAACGATAATTTACAATGTGGGAAAACAAGTGAACAGCCCTCGAAAATAGGATTCGGTTTATTTCGTTGTATTTTTAGGTCTCAAAATCTTACAGACTAAAACGTAAGACCTTTGAGAACGTATTTTTGGGTTTCCGGGAAGAGCTATCCTACAAACATTTCCTTCACATTTTCTTCCGCATTCTGTTCACTTGACAAAATCTGATAGTTTTCTAATAATTGAATGAAATGCAAAAATATATCAAGAACATGGTCAAATGGCGATGTTCACGATGGAAAAATCATTATCTTTTCACACTGAGAGAAGCAATAAATCAAGCTTCAGGAAATTCGGCCATCGCTGTAAAGTTTTAGCTATCCCTCTCTTACACGAGCCTCGGTTTTCATAGCAAGAGAAGCAATCAACACAATGCTTCCCAAGCCTCTGTAACTGCATGCGGCAGTGGTTTTTAGGACAGCATGAATAAAAAAGGGGATGCGTATTTAAATGAAGGATTGCTTCGAAGAGTGAGGGAAGAGAGAATCCAATGGCAGACACTTAGCAATGAGAAAAGGGAAACTTATTGGACAGATCCTGAGGCACGATAGTTTACTGAAGGACATGGTTGAAGGAACCATAGACGGAAGGAATTACAGAAGAAGGCCAAGGATGAGCTATGAGAAGTAGGTAATGGAAGACTCCAACTCAAGAAACTAATAATGAAGGCAGTGAATGGCGGGTGACGGCAACTCATGGAGAGCTGCTTCAAACCAATCTTCGGATTGGCATCCTATGATGACGGATACAATATGCATACCGATTTCGGCTTCACTTCGTAAAACTTTTCTACATTCATTTTGAAATAAATAGAAGATGTACACTGAAAAACTTTGCGGGTATCAATGCCCTTTCATCACGCCCCGCTCATTTTTTCCCCAAAATTTTCAATAACAAACTATGTCCGTAAATGAGCTTTCGTATCTTACCACCTTTCTTAGTTACAGTATTGTCGCCACACCCACCCCCGAAACCCTCCTTCCCTCTCATAACTTCACCCAGCAACCTTACTTTGTAGGTATTCTCATTGGCTTGTTTTGACAAATTGTGTTCTCACTTAAAGCTGTTCCCTCCCCTTCATATTTTATACACAAAACCAAAAGCTTCACTCTTTGTGCCTGATGATGCCTAAGAAGGCAAAACGCGTCGTACTAGTGGTAATAATAGTTCAGTGGAATATTACGTATTCTATTTCAAATCGAATATGATATTGATGGCGTTAGTGTTTCCACCCCATTTCGACATATCTATCGACATGGATATTTGATTTCTCTAATGTTTCCATACTGTCTGACATATCGATGTAGTGTTGCGTATGAACACGTTGTTTTCATCTTCTATTTGTATTTCGCTCAATTTCTAAATCAATTTATCCTAAGAAAGGCTCGTGTCATTTCGCTTGAATTATTAGAAGTACTCTTGCCTCCTGCACTTCCTATGCCATCACATGTGCCATCACTCTATTTTCCAAACCATGAGCTTCACAAATGTTAGTTTCTTCAAGGCGAAACGGTGTGTTTACCACGTTGGGTCCGATGAATTGGTGAAGATGAATTACTTGACCTAAATAATCAGCGGCGTTCATTTGATCACCTCCGAGCGCCTAAGCGTGGGCCAGTTCGTCCTTTCGACTTACAACTACAACGGTTGATGCAAAGGATGAACAAAACCCTCAGCTTCAATCGAAAAGAATTGATACACAGCCTGTACTTCTGACACGTACCTATAACCGAACAGGAAAATTATGGGGCTGGGATTATTTTCCAGGGTTACAAGTTCGGACCCCTACTCCATTCCCTTACTGAAACTAATTAATTAATGATTGCTCATTCGTATACCGGATCAATTGTACTTTCTTACGTGGTATGGACAGAACACTTCAAATGCTGTATTCTGTCCGGCAGATGCGACATTATAACTACGTAGACCCTGGCCACATTAGACCAAATGTGAGCTGATGCCTAGCGACGGAAATAATCAAATTCTAGGTCATAGCGTGAGATCCACCACAGCGGCGCTTGACAGAGGGTGAAAGGACACCATTATTTACCATGAAAATTCAGGTGAATTTTATTTGTTCGCAATAGAGATTTCAGTTCATTAGGTTATTTGAGTATTGTAACTGGGGAACTTAACCTTGTTCCGTTCGCCAATTATGTGAGGGAAGAAAGAGTAGGCATCTAAATATTTCCATGCCGGATGCAAATTCTTTTATTCCATCCGCATGGCATAACCCAACGATACAATGTGGGCCTTTAATAATTCCCCTCGGTATCTTAAGTACACTCAAGTGTCCTGTGCCTTTAAAAAATTCTTACTCTCGTTTGTTCTCTTCGTGTTTGGAAGGACTCACATCCACAAACCCTCTTTTTTCATAATAATATTTGACGAATCGAGTTTGTCTTCTTTTGAATCTATCTAATTCCTAAATTAAAACTTCCTCCGATGGTTCCCAGATTCTTGATTCAATTTTTGAATGTGGTCTTACAATTACAAAATTACATCTATCCTTTATTTTCTTATCACGCTTACCTATATCCGTCTAACGAAAACAACTTTCTCTTCTTTGAATATTACTATTGAGTGCGCCGCATGATTGGCTGGAGGTAAGAGTGCCACCAAAGTAGCTATACATAACTTGCTTCGAGTTACCTGATTTTATCCCGTCAATTCTATAGATATGCATTATAGGTTCGTGCTTTCCATTTATTTTTCCCAAAATGATTTTGCTGACGTAAAGTGCAATCTATATTCATTACACCATTACGAAAAGTCCCGTGGTGGCTGGCCACCGGAATGAATCAGAATCTTTATCTCTCTTCATACCTAATACTGTCAGCAAATAATCTAATACTTCTGCTTACGCGGGAACCTATGTCAATAATATACCTACTCGAACATGAGTAAGGGCCCTTATCTCATTCCCCTTCTGCACGTCAGATATTTCATCTGTATCGTTTGTGCTCATGACATTAAACTACTTTTTGTTTACTGTGGGATTAGAATTCACTGATCTAGTTTAAAGTCCAACTCGTTAACACGGTACAATTTTATTTATAAAATCAGTTTTTAGCGTTTTTACCCCCGTTTTACTACCTTAGTCGAAGGCCCTCTTGAAATCTAAGAATAATACAAGCATTCGCTGGAGTATACGGCTTCCGTGCTTTATAGATATCATAAGTAAATAGGTTCAATGATAACTTTTCTCCTTACCCACATCTACCTCATTCTAATAGCCTATCTGAATTTGTTGTCACAAATGACATCACAGTCTGAATTGGATACTACAGCCACTATTGGATACTCTTTGAAGTACCCGCCCTACTCGACCCATGTTTTCTTTTTTTTATTTTTTCCCAAAAATGTTCAATTGTATGCAAAGCAATGCACCAACACCCACGACAGTTATCGACCCAATTATCAGTTAGATGGGTGAAGGCAGAACTCACATGGGCTCTGTGTGAAACTCACAGATGTGGGTAAGGAAGAAAGTTCCTTTCTCTCTGGTGCCTGAAAGGTCTGCATTATAAAAATCAGTTTGGGTTTTGTTGGGGGTGTCCAAGGGTGTCTCCTGAATACTATACCTATACTGTCCGATCGGTAACCAATCAATAAAGTGAACGATCAAATAAAAGCATAAATTGCAGAGATGAAAAGGAAAAACCGTTGTAATTCCATAAAAACCTTTTTATTACACGACCTAGGTGATAATGACACACCGCGACGAAACCAAGGCTGCGTAATAAAAGTATTTAGGTGTGCAGCGATTTGTTTCTCTTCAGCATGAAAAAATTCCACAGAATTACGTCTGAAATCATTTCTTTCATAAAATTCAACATTCACTCTCAAGACCTTGGCTGAAATGCAAAGATAGAGCGACTATTGCGGCACCGCAATCGGGTTTGGCCGTACGCATCACCTCGGCCGTCAACCAACTCTTACAGAAGCAAGTACGACTAGGAAGTTGGTAGCAGATGAAATCGAAACGAGGCAAGGAAAATTATACCTGATCCCGACATCAAGTCGCCATAATGTTGGGTTGTCGGTAGCGTTTCTCTAAGTCTCAAGATCAGGCGGTCACCTTTTCCTTAGTATTTATTCCTCGAATCCCTCCATACCCTCCGCAAGGTTCTTCCCAGCCCTCCTCCTATCCGTCGGGCTCCCTCCTCTCTCCACCTTTGCCATCCATCCATTCCGGCACGCACGTCCCATCCCATTTCACGGCCATTGTCCATTTACCGCCCTCCCCGACCGACCCTCCCCCCCCC
>LYUA01000181.1:308838-319043 GCA_002093875.1 Calopteryx splendens
GGATGACCTGGTACCCGAAAAATTGTTCACAGCTTGGGTGAAGCTGAGGGTGCCCATGTGTATAGCAAAGGGAAATAGGTGTTGTACGCATTAATTTGAAAAAGTTATTTTAAAATAAAAATGATAGCGGAAATTATGTTTGATAATAAATCAGGGACAAATGTCACACCGAATGATAAATAGGTATACAAATATTCTCCTCCAGAAACGTTAATAGGTTCTCCTTTTGTTCGTGTCACTAATCAGTTATGAATTTATTTTTTACTATCATCGATATATATGCATTAATAACCATTAAACCTAAATCACAAGGAACTTTTAGTTTTTTTTAAAGTTAGCAAACCTACCTTAACCGGTAGATTACCATTAATAAAATTTTTAACGGGCGAGCGTTTATCTTCCAGCAGAGTCACTCATTGAGACGCTTTATCTCGAACATAATTAATTAATTAAACATGATTACGAAATTACTCAGAGCAGGAGATACAATATTTAAGAGGAAAGATAACTCACACTTTCAACGAAACAACTATTTATACCTTCCAAGATTTATGAAGTGAATATATCCAAGTCCACAAATTACTTCAGAATCATTAGACTAACTACACTACAATGATCATTCAAGAAATCAATCCCAACATTACACGAAGAACTTAGAGTCATCGGGCTTTTTTTTGCATAAACTTCAAACCAAAGAACATTATCACGAACATTATTATTAAAGTTGATAATTATATAAATTATACAGCACACTCATTTTGATAATAACTTCAGAAAAATTTGCTTAATGCTGTCATTTAGAAACCCAGAAGGCTGTCATAGAGAATTTGGTCTGAAAAATCCATATTTCAATTCCGCAGTGCCAAACTCTTTATAAGCGCATATATTCATCACCCTGGGCTCAAGAGTAAGTAATTTAAGCCACACTACCTTTATTTCTAAAGAGACGCTCATTATAACTTTATGCCTCGCGTGATCGTTAGCAATTGTGTGGAAGTTCATAAGAAAAACGATTATTAACACAGGAACCACGCCCTAAATCCGTCATTATGAACTTGGCCACGCAAGAGATATGTAATGCTCCTCAAATGATAATGACCAAAAAATTAGCATTTAAAAAAGTGACTTACTCATGAGAAAAACTTGATAGCAAGTGGTTTAGGCATTACCATAAAAAATCCAGATCTCACTCAGTATTCAGGATTAAGTTGGAGCAGAACATTTTTTAGATTAGGCTTATTAAGTAGACATCCTGCGTACCAAGCATACAAGAACACAAATGAATGTATATCGCTTCAAATGATTATGCGAAAATTATTTCATCAATGTATAATGCTATCGTTCATTTACAAAAAAATTAGTTTTTTTTACTAAAAACTACTGCATTATCTGGTTCTAATGCTATTAATAAACTCGAAATTAGTTCTTATATTTAATCGCTACTCGTTACTTCAAGTGATTCCACCTCCCCGCATAATTTAGACAGAAACGTGGGCGTTAAAAGAATTCTAGAATCTACAGAGACCTTTTATTTTCTGATAATTACCACTCATTCCCCTAAGTCTATTACAGGTGACCGAGAAAATATCTTGACTCAAAACGCTTTCAATAAGCGTTGCATGGTATTTTTCATTAACTGTGTACACCTGAGTTGAATTTCATTATCGGCGAACTGCTAAACGTTTTATACTAAATAAAGAAGCAAAAAAAATAAAGCATTATCATTCGTAATCTATTTAATTGTAGTTATAAGCACAATTAGAGTCACTATTTCATCTATCCAAAAACAGTAATTCACCTGTCGCAATTTACGGGAACGCACTCGTAAATCTAACCTGGCAGTCCTTGTGCCTGTCTTTGGTAGATCGTCGAGCAGTCCGAGTGGTTTATTTTGCGTCGGAAAGAAACAGGAAGGGAAATAAATATTTTATCGTAGTCCTCAATGTACAGGTAACTTTTGGATGACTCCAGAAAACCATTGCATAGCGTCGTGAAGTTTACAAGTACTTTTGCATAGCGTGGATAGTGAAACAATTATCACGATAACATCTATCGTCAGGGTCGAGTGCTTATGGAAGAAGTTAAACGAAGAAAAACATTTTAAGAGGGGAGATGGGCACTCCACACCCAGTTATTGCCTTCAGCAAGGTAAACCGCTCACTGAAAACAATAAATTTGGATGGCTCAAGGGAAACTCTTTGGAGGAATGTCGATAGTGAAATGCCCGTAGGTATACAAAAAATAGTCCTAAGGAGTTTCAGGCTGAATTTTACAGAAAGGTAATTTTCGTAAAGCTATCAGAATTCGATTTATCAATTGCAACCTATCGAATTACAATGAAAAAAGCGAATCCTTTCCGCGTCATTTACCAAGGAAGTAGCCATTGAAAATAAAATAATTTGTGCCTGCTCTTATGACAGATTACAACTACCACCAAAAGAATTGCGGGTCAAATATACAAAATTAAATTCCTTTTTTAAAATTGATATACCTCATACCTATGTGTGGTTTAGTAGGAGTTGTTATAGTTTCAAAATAACTGCACCTTTCTAACTTCATTCAAATGATATAATATTTTGCGACAAAAAAGCAGAAATCGAGTAGATACAAGAAAGTGGCGCTACTGTTCACTTTACAAAACGTCAGCGCCAGTTATATGCCTGCCTAGTACGCAAACTATGGTATGAAGTACTTTTCAAAATCTATTACAACCAAAATTTTCTTAAAATATCATATTAAAAATGGTCGTGTGCCTACGTTACTTGCTGCGAATTGATAGGGGCTTCATTGTTTTCATCATTCGTCATAGCCACATCAGATTAAAGGGTACTTTCCGAGATTTTGTCTCACACAGTCATAGATGAACCTCATCAACTCCTTGATGTTGATCCTCGGCAAATTCTTTCTTCGCAGCATCTTGCGGGTCAACGAATAACCGGAGAAAACAATTCATGCCCGCGCAAATAACAAGCCATCAATATTTCGTTTTTAAGACCGATCTGAAATTGGATCATGACTTCATGCTTCTCGAGCGATGCAAAGTCCCGAGGCGGTTGGGCAAGCAGACGAAACGAGCCGTTTCGTGTGAGCACATGTGTATAGGAAAGGGGCATCCTCGGGTCACTGGTTGGTCGTCCGGAATGGGGAAATATCTCGGTCCCATGGTGAAGAATCCGAAGCGAGGAGGAGGGCGGGAGGGGTGGGCGGAGTGACAGTAATGGCCGGCGAAGGCGGTGGCGGTCTCAGGGAGCGTGGCACGAGGAGAAAATGGGCTGGACGGAAGGCCTTCTTCCGTCTCCTCCTAAGTCGCTCATTTTTCGACCGCACTCCCACAAAACTCCGACCGGCTAAAACCTCAGAATGCACATATATTATTACCCTTTTACGGACGCAAAAATAAATTATCTCTGGGAGGTCGAAAAAAAAAGTATTCTTTTCCGGGTTGTTTTACAGCGTTTTCCCCCTCACCCCGTTCCTACCCCTCCCGTTTTGCATAAAAAAATGTTTATATGTTACAGACGGGGTACGAAATTTTCTACCATTTCCCGATGGAAATTGGAGTTCTAAGAGACTCAAAGTGTGTTTGACCGACGATCTAAACCGGCAATTGGGGCCAATTTGCCTAATGAGAGCCGCCGCGGCATAACCTTCCGAGCGAATGACGTTAATGCAACTTCCAGGAAAGCGAGGCCTGACTGAGGAATACCCGAACGTCTGGATCAGGGGTGTGATTCCGGGGAGCAGAGAATCCAGGGCATTAGGAGATTTTTACTCTCGATGATTGGAGGCGCCAGGAATAGAGAACAAGCAGAATTTTTTTTAAATATTAAACCATCATGCATTCGAATAAAATAATACTGTTTTGAAATACAATGATCGTAAAGCCACTCTTTTTCCGCGTGTATTTCCTAAAACAGCCAACCAATTAAATTCAATCTTAATTCTGACGGTGTTTCAACATAATTTCAAGGTACCCCTTGCAATTATGCGAAAGTGTGTGCAACGGTTAAAGAAATTCCTTGAATACGGAGCAAAAGACATCAATGAAGAAACATTGCAGAAAAAAACTGGAATTACTATGGGCATCACCTCTTTAAATGGGTGGATTTAAGGGGTGGTAAAATGGCAATTATCTCAATTCTCCTAAAATTTCTCGTCTCAAAAAATAGTTATGTAAATTTCTCTCTACGAGTTGAGGATCCTGGTTTTAATAAACTACATTTTACTTGTACCTATATTTTCATCTTTAATAGGTATCACTACCCAAAATTCCTATTCCCAGGTAGAAAAAGGCTTCACAGATAAAACTATGCTATAATAGAGCTAAATTAGCACAATGTCTCTTTCTGAAAACATTGTCATGCTATCGCCATTCATTCAGGTTAATAATAATTACGCTCACTCTCTGCTACATATTTCTTCATTACATTTTACTGTTTAAAATATGAATTAAACAAGAATGTGCCAGACAGGTTACTATCGATTCGTAAATTACTCCTATAAAGGAAAGAGCTAATGCTCAATAGTTGGTTGGGCTTGGGGTCGATTCCGGTACCTATCTATTCATTGAAAGCTTCAATGTAAGTATTATGATAAAGCCCTCCATGCCTAATTCAAATTCTGTAGTGACCGTGGTTGGTGAGACACGATATTTCAATCCATTAACATTCACTTCTTTTGGGATTAATGGGTCATGATGAACTTTAATGATCCCACAAAAAATTGAAACTATCAGCTGGGTATATCCGTAAAGACATGGATTGCGAGTATTATAGTGGTCCCAATATGTGCATTCGTTGTTTAATATATTCCAATTCGATATTGCTTTATGATACATGTGGCTTCTGATTCAAAATATTTCACTTTTAATCTCCCTTGCCTGAGGTTAAAATTCCGCGTTCGAAGAAAAATTTTAAATAACCAGGGACTTGGATAATACCTTAATCAAAAACAGTGCCTAACTGCGTTGGATTGATGATTCAAAAACTAATCATTATACATCCATCCTCATATATTGCGAAAAATCACCCGTTTAATTTAATAACCCTAAAAAATCTGAAAAATAATTCTATTTAAATATTTTATTACTAAACTCTTAGTTATTATATCTCACGTTAGCTACTCTTTTTAGGTGTTGCAAAAATAGTTGCCGTTTCAGGATTATAAGAATACGAAAGTTAGCTAAATACTTCTGATAATGAACCTATCCTAATTAAATGCATTAACTGCAAATTCCAAAAAATATAAAGGTGCCATCGAAGTCTTCGAAATAATAAGGCACTATTTTCCATTATAAAATCAAATCACAGTAATCAACCCCAAGATCGGTTTCGTAGGTGAGGTTAGAGCTCACCCAGTACTAATCAAACGGTATGTGAAATTTTCCATTATAATGAGGCATAAAATATTTTCTGTGGAATAAAATAGAAATGTCATTATCTTATTGTATTATTATCACTTTCAATTCAATTCTATTATTTAATTTTACTATAAATCGCGGGCCCCGTCTTTCAAACACTAAGTACAAGTACTAACTACCTAAATGAAATGGAATTATGAAGGTAAATAGCTGAAAGAAGGTGATAGCTGAAAGAATTCCTAGAAAATAAATAATTAAATTAAGAAAATAAAAACACAAATTAATCAATAAGCCTCAAGGTAAAATTAAGAAAGAACGGGCTATTATTATTCAATCTCATTTTCTTCGAATTTCCCAGTTATCCAAGAACCTACTTCAAAATATTGAGAAAGCTTGATTATTTGTTCGATGTCAAATAAATTTAGTCATAGATTTTTGTAAACTCCTATGGTTTAACCGCTTAAAACATATATCTTGCAATGACTTGCAAATGTGGTGAGGAGGCGATGTAGCTAACTAAAAACTCAGTCGCATTATATAGCTCCATTTGCTAATTTTCTAAATAATATATTTGGAGAGTATTGAATTAAGGAGGGCTCCCTCCTTCGTCGCACCACTCTAGAGTACTTGAAATCATATCTTATTGATTCTGATAACTAATGCAACGGAGTAATCACTACAAGTCTATACACTTGACCGCTTGCCAAGGTAATTGCATAACTGAATTTTCCCACACTTGAAGACGAGAGTGAATGACTAACAATAAAATCAATGTCATTCCGTCCAATTAGTTTTTTTTACTGAATATCCAATATAGGTATAACTAACTAGAAGCGTAAACGCTTGCTTATAAGTAATCCCCACATTTTGAAATAGTATTGAAACAGCGAATATATCCAGGCAGGCATTGGTAATTTTTGATCCTACAATTACCGGCAAAACTTTGATATAATTATATATATGTATATATATAAATATACATATAGATGAAAAACTACCCTCCCGGTACGTTAAATGAAGTGCAATATTCAATCTCCGTAATGTCAGTATTGAATCACAGGGTTCACGCCGTCGGATTCTCGGAAAGGCCTTCATAGTGATTCTGATGGATTCGTTTTCTCTTCTGAAAAACGCAATTCTTTAGCAAAAAGAATTTTTTCTCGTCTTGCGATTGTTTAGCCAGTGGTAATCACATCCATCGCTCTCAGCGAGAGCGCGCGGTTTCTCTGGGTTTTCACAAGGACGTGCCCACGGGGGCCTCAGAAGAACCGGATTCCCCTTCTTGCACCAGAATGTTATTAAAGGTCGCAAGCTCACGATAAATTTTCTCGTTAAGATTCAGTGGTGTATGAAGGAGATTGAAATGCGTCGTTAATATTCTGCCGTCCGTCATTTTTTAACGAATATTTTCGCGCGCATTCCATTCGGGAAACTCAATTTTCTTTGACACTTTCCATTCGCTCACGTGTGCTTCGCGTTGTACTTTTTCAAACCAAACACAAGCACACCCATCACACTCACTCAAAGACCTGCACACGCAGATTGTACGGGGCCAACAATCCCTCTCTCTCTCCCGCCCACTTGAGACCGATTCAAAACAGAAATCAACTGAAAAAAACACCCATCTCACATAACGAGATTATTCAGAGGTAAAGGCAACACGTTCATGAATAAGAATTAAATATTTTGCGCATCTGATTGTCAAACGCTGTTGTTTCCCGAGGAAAAATTTGATAAGAGATTCCAAAAAAGTTATTTATGGACGCAGATTTAATGAAACTTCTAGGGTTTTTGTTAGCGATTCTCAAACTAAAGAGCATTACGAAATATACTCGAGCATGATTTCGTAACATGCGTTTAAGCTATAGTGTAAACTGACTGAATAAATTTCTCAAAAATGGCTCATATTTTTCCTTCGGACGGAGCTCCAATATCGGGTCATTAAATCAACTTAAGGGCCAGAATTTCGCAAGCTTCCTCAAATAGATTTCATCTCGTGCCTTCATTGCATCGAAATATAACTCATTAATCGAATTTCCGAAATTAAATAAGTATTCATTCTCATTTTCTTGTTATGTAATTTTTTCGTTCCATTCTGCATGAGTTTAAGAGATTTTTGACGATAAATTGGCAGTTTGCACTATTCCTTTGCCGTTACAGAAGCACTAGAACTTTGAGTGTTTTAATTTAATTTTTTCAGACTTCAGAGGAAGCAAAGGCAAGATACGACGTTCCTTCCTTGAGAGATCTGAAATGTTTTTTTAAAAAAACTAAGACAAACATATGACGCATACAAATTTATTTGATTTGTATGAAAATTGATTATTCACAATCATCGGAACAAAAAAAGTTTTATTGTACTCCGATTTAATATTGGAACATTAAAAGGAAGCATGAATACGGAGCTCATATTTATGTGCAAATATTAAACAAATAATTTTGTGGAATATTTTGGTATTAGTATGGTCATTAGGAGAATGGTATTGATGAAAGAAGCATTTGTTAAAAGAAAAGGGACAATGGTGGGCAATAAGGATTGAAAAAACGAACACATTATTTTTAAAATTAATACGGAGCGCAGCAGCGTGTATGGGTATAAAACATTTTCTTCGAGGTAAGAGGATGAGCTTAAATTAGGGGCTTTAAAAATACATGTACAAATAAGAATGGATAAAAAAGTTGGACAAAAAGAAAACTAACGACGACGCATTTTTATCGAATGTGCTGTATATGCTTGAATATTCTGAAAACTAACCTACGTCGCATTCAAAGCTATGATGGTATGACAAGGATTAATGAAACTGCAGATTCTCCTCTTTAAAAAAATTAATTTCTTTCTTTAAAGCTCAATTTTTTAAGTTACCACTCCCCGTTGCCGGGATAAACACTGCACCAATAGCTAGGAAACTATTTCCGATAAATATAAACCAAAACCCAAAATTCCTCGATAAGAATAAGAAAAGACCTCATTTATATCTTTCAGTAAAATAACACTAGTAAAATATGATTTCGCTAAAATAGTTAATGTAAGCGATTGGTGGCTGGAGTCACCCTTAATTGATCTCCGTCCTCCTCCACAAATTGGATCTACGAGTAATTTTGGCGCTGTTGGCACCAGAAAAATCTTTGGTAGAACCATTCCATAATCGTTGTGGTGCGATCGCGGAGGTGAATTGGTCATGTCAAATACGAAGGGGTGCATTCCACAAAAATTCAGCACGCTTCGGAAATGACCTCAACCTCGTGATGTCAATTCGATATGCATCCGGAGTCCCTGGAAATTTTACCCATCTAAAAATACGTCAAACCTCGTATTTGGTCGAGTGTCCTTAACCAGGTACGCATGCTGGATGACGGCGTTCGCACATTAATTAGAGAGGTGAAGTGCCAAGAGGGAATTTACCTTTGGTAAGTTCTGAGGGGTTTCAATACGCTGCCGAGGGAGATGGGATCGTGGAAAGGAGTTGAAGAGCAGTCGAATCGAAGCTGGGCCTTCACCTATGGCATCTTCAATCAGCGTGCTCTGAAAAGTCAAAATTTGAAATTAACAAGCATCAAAAATAAAAAATAAGCAATTCAATGGCACTTGATTCCCTCCACAAGCAAATAACGTTGGTTTCGCTGTATATATATCTTGGAATATGGAAAATAATTGGAAAAGATTATTTCCCTGCAAGTCGAAAACCAAGACGACGGACTTAATGGGGAATATTCTAGCCTTGTCACACAGAAAACTTATTTCTGAATTATTAATATACGTCGAAACATTCACGTCGATCGATACAATCACTATGGTTTTAGTCAGTTATGACACAAGGTAAATGGGCACCACGTTAGGCATGTGAATCCATTCACATTAGGACGGTAATTACAATATCAGCATGATGATCTTGGTGGCATTAGTTGCTATGTAATGGTGAATTTGAGCACCGAGCGTGAATAGGGTAAAACATTGGGGCCTTGGGCCCCTGAGAAACATGACGGCGATAATTTATCGGGATAAAACGCACCACCAAAGTGCTTCCGGCATCCATAATAGTTATTTTTTGTCTCAAGTTCATTACTAATATCCAAGTGATATTAGCCAGGTTTTTTTGTCACATGAGGCGAAATTTGAGCATGCAAAACCACGAAAAGATCATACCCAGCGTGCAACACAGTACATTTGCCATAAAATTTTGTTAAAGAGGAAAAGTTAACTAGAAGTATCCATTTACTCGATGGTATCTATATCTACATAATATCCTGCAAGTCACCACTGGGGTGTACGGCCGTGTGTGAACCTACACCAGGAATGCACTAAAGGAATTACACTACTAAAAGGCTGGGTCATGCAACACAGAAAGGGGCACATTCAATAAAAATACACCATCCCGTCACATGCAAGCAATAATACATGAAGGTTAACGCGCAACTACGTTTCATGCCTACTACAAAGAGAAACACATGCAAAACAAATACGAAACGCTATTATTTCACACTATTACAGGCAGCATGCAAATTAAACAGATTAAGAATTAAATGCAATCCAAATACACCACCGTTCACATGCAAACTCTACCTATAGTGTCATCCCTACACGTTTTCGGAAAGATTATTGATGTTCCTAATTCTTCTCTTGCTGTGGTTCCTAATTGTGTGAGGAAAGGTGTTTTTATATCTATAGATGGTGCAGTCTATACCTCATATTTCAACCGGGTGGTCTGATCTGCCAATGTAGTGGAATACATTAATAAATCCCTCGACTTCACGGGTACAGAGAAGACTTAATGGCATTTTTAGGTAGAGTTAAGAAATTGGAATCTAATGGAATATAAATGATATAGTATCCAGAGATACCTTGTGG
>LYUA01000181.1:496537-508355 GCA_002093875.1 Calopteryx splendens
ATTCATAATGATAAAATTCCACCACATCACGCCTGAAACTTCTCTCTTCGAATGTAAGGCATGGCTAGAATCATTCTCTCCATACCGACATCAAACTCAAACGATCTGTATAAATGTAGAAGTTGAAGTCGTACATGTAATCTTTGGAGGCATATGTAATATTCCAGTGACGACCATCCCAGGGTTTTCAACAATAGCGTACTTATTTTGATTTCCCTTTTTGCTCTGTAGATTCTAAAAGAATCTACAAATTTATAATGTGAAACGGAATCCGAAGGTAAAAATTTTGTCCGAATATAGCTACTTATCTATCCATAATTTTACAAGAGCAAAATCAACCCTCAGAATCCTCAGCGAAATAATTGAAAATAATTATTCTAGAGCAACGTATGTATTACCAGTCACTCCTTCAATCTCACTCATTTCTCTGGCCCAGATTTGTTTCTATTTAAACAGATTTTTCTCACCACACTCGGAAATAGCCTGGCAAGAAGAGCTACCTGTCCGAATTGTATTAGAAATATCTGATAAGTAGAGTTAGCGGTAGTAAAACAGGAAATCATACAAAAAATAATTAGAAGGTTTTGACAAACCATAATGCAATAAATGAACGAGGTGCGTTATGGAATGATAAATAAAAGTAAATACTACAAGAGAGATGCCAAGGAGTACATACCTCAATACTGAATTAAGAAATATGTGAAAATTGGAATTCATAAGGAGGCAAAGAATTAACTAAGAGTGACAAACATGGTAAACCAAACATCATACTATGGCATTCATTCTACAGTAAGGCGCATTTCCATCCCACCACTCTGGTCTAATTTCCTTTTGCCGCGGATACCATCACACTGGGGACCAATGGGACACCATTAATATCAACCGAAAGATTCATTCTCTTTCACCATGGTCGCAAGAGGAATACAATGTAAATACATCCATGTACAAAATAGGTGAAGTATTCCTTTATTTTCCGATACATTTTGCTCTCAGTTATGCTGTAATTATGAACGAATAAATGTGGTAAGATACGTAAATAACTTTCACTGGCATACAGCGGAAATATTCTTATAACGATAATCCGAAAATGCTACGAGAAGGACGCATGACGTCGCATGAGGGCAACTTCAGCATATGCATTGGAAAAATTCATGACAGCAACCCAAGTCCGAAGAGTGAAAAAATACTATACCATGCTATTTGAATTAAATTCTCAGTAAAGAACTTTGTGCAGGAAGGTCCTTCATCACCACATCAATTCGGTGACCTCTCTTGGAGTCTCGCGTGTCGGCTGATCCCAATTTCTGGATCTCAGGTTCCGAAACGGTCGTAGACGCAGACCCTAATGACCGATGCGAATTGATAAATAAAGGCACAATTTATAATTACGGTTCATAAACAATCTTAGAAATTAAATGACCGAGGGAATAAAGCTGTTTCCTGTCCTGCCACCCTTGTTCCTATCAACGTTTTCCCACCTATGATCGTGTGAGCCCCAACTTCGTTTTTTTGCATGAGGTCTATTAAAACCGGCCGATAGCAGTAAGCTGTGCAATTTTCTCGGATATTAAAAAGACTTACGATAAAGTTCCCTTTAGAAGACTTGTTTAAAAATAACAGCAAGTGGGAATTAATAAAGATATTATAATTTGGGTACAAAGGTTTCTTACAGAAAAGAAAATATTCCTCGCTGATATTAATTATGGTCTTACTTATTGTAATCTCGGGTGTTACCCAACCAATTATATTCATGCTCCTACGCTTTCTAATACAAAATATCTTCTATATTAAAATGCATATATTTTTTAATGCTGTAGTATGGATGTGGATGTGTATAGTGGTTGAAAAGAGTAGAAAATAATTTTAAAAAGATGACCATCATTCATCGTGAAAGGACTTGGAATCTTGAAATTGTGGAAATGACTAAAATTAAAATTGAATTATGAAAACTCTTTTCCAAAATATTTTATATAGAGTCTACTATGAATGAGCTAGGCTGTTTTTTTACAAGTAGTGATTCGTTGAAGCATCTTGGGACAAATATCACCAAAAATGCATCATAATTCCACAAAACCTCCCAAATACGTAAAACATATGGAGAGGATAAGAGGAAATAGAGTACTAATTATAAAACGCATTACAAAACCTATTTAAAGGGTAAGAAATCTTGCTCTTGTCGGACGCCATTAATAGTAAACGGCCAGAATATGGAGTCCTGCAGCAAAAAGTCCCATTGAATGGCATCCTACGTAGGATTCGTTGAAAATTATCATGATACATTTAAAATTGTCACTATGACAATTCTACTTATTCGTTGAAAACTATCACGATGAAGCCATTGAAAATTTTCACTACGACAGTGCTTCACATTCTAGACATGGTTTATTACGGGAGGCCTCACGCCTGAAGTTCATTCGTAGCCCAGTTTACCTACATCTGCAGATTGGGGCAAGAAAAAGATACCAAAAGTAAAAAAGCACTCGCTTTCCCAAGAAAAGTACATGGAAGCAACAACTATAATCATCTACTCCTTATCCAATCCGTTATATTCCATTCCATTCCCAACCCTTTTTCAATAATAATTTCACCCCACCACGTTCTTCGGTGCTATTTCCATAGAGTTGCAAATGCATGCACATTCATATGCTAACAGATGTAAATGTAAAGCATCCTATCATGTTGAACACAAATATCTAGATTCATTACACTAATTATCATTCTTAGCTGAAGTCAAAACTATCGATGTAATCTATTTATTAGCAGTCGTAGGAAAAGTGATTCTGACTGGTTGGCCAGAGCAGTTTCTTCTCCTTAAATGTTTCAATTAACTTTTTAACCCAAATATACCGAGTCTCCTACAATATCATACGGACCAGCGGTGGTGGACTTTATTTTACTGTCCTAATGTATTAATGAAAAATTAGAAAGGGAAAAACAACTTAGAAGTACGATATTTCCTTATTCGTGATTCATGGTCGTTAACTGTTCCAGAGGAAAAAGACTCCTGTCTACTGCTTCGGCAATCAATCTCATTTATTTTACTATTATTTGTCTGGCTTTCTAACCACGCAAGACTTGGATTTTTCTTGATTGGAAAGACTATATATTATACGGAGAAAGGTTGAGCAAATATTTTATTCATTTCGCAGTGTTTTCGAAGTGGCTTTTTGTCTCGTCCCATAGCATATTTTGTGAAATATTTATTTTTTAACTTAGTTTTTTTCAATTAATTAAATACCGAAAAATGATTGTCAACCAATGGAAAGTTCTTGTAATATTCCAGAATAGTACGACTACAATTATTTTTACTAAGTTTATGCTGAAGTAATTACGAAACCAAAGGAAAAGCTTCCATTACTCATTCTTAAACATGCATGTTGAATAATGAAGTCAATATTTTGGCTTCGCATATTTTGGGAAGGGCCGACCGGCCGCAGTGGGGCTTGCATATACCCTTAGGGCCGCATGTCGTATAGGCCCTAAAGGGTATGCAGTATGTCCGCGGATGTAAATACTACTTCTCCGGAAGCAGCGTGAGCTCCTGCTCTTTCACGAGCCATTTCCGTTAAATTATTACAGAGATGCAGATCAGAGCCCGAAAACATGCTTGAGTTGTGTCATCGATTTTCAATGCCTGAATTTTTTGGGGGTCACGAAGCACGTAATTAGCTAAAAACAATCACAAAAACATTTCAAGGAATTCAGAGGAGTATTGCTCAACATTAGGCTCACAATTCCGCTGGTGCAATTGATGAATACCCGTGCATAAAATAAACTATTGGATTTCGCAAGAATGGCAGCAAAACCTACGCCGATCCTTAATTTAATCCTGAATTGAAGACGCATTTCGATATTCCACACAACTTTTATTTGCGAATAACTGGATCTCAAAGTGAAAGGTTGTCATCGGGTATTGTTTAATGCTTCAACTCCATAGCACCACTTTATTACTTCATGTTGAAACCAGAGACGTGAGTAAATTAACCTTGTGTGGAAGTGCTTGTTTTCAATACAAATAAATACATTCCTATGCAATAAATCTAGCTTAGTTCCTCACTATTGGGACTTAAATTAATCCAATGCCTTGATTTACATATAAATCAAACAATATTAGGCCTACCAAAGTATACAAAATTTTATTTTTTTAACATTTTGAGAGCAACTCCAATTTTAGACTTCTGACAAGGTGCCCTATTTTATATTCACTTTTATTCAGTAGTAATTGGAAATAAAACTGAAATTGATTTTAAGACTTCATGAACATTAGTACATGAAATCACTCATGGCTACCTATACCAAATATAAAGTATGAAGGTCCATTATGGCACTTATTCGCTTTGAGTTTGGGGCTTAAAAAAATAATAATGCTGATAATACCCAGAGAAGTACCTTTTAAGAAAAAAAAGAAATTTACATGATGTAACCCTCCTCAGCTCCTACGAGGAGCTGAAAAAGGTAAAATGGTGAAACTTCGAATAAAGGGAATTAAAGTTGAGCCAAAGACCACTCATATCACGTGCGTAAGAAACTAAAATTGATGCATTTTATAATTAGCATAGAATTAAGATAGTATTTCCTTACTCAAATTACTACACTAAAAGTTGTCCTTCTCAAATCTGTTATTTTAGGCAAATAAGGATAGCTGTTACATCAAGAAAATTCAAATTTTAATGTAAATTTGGAATTCTAAGTTTTCAACGCAATTGCTAATAATTCTTTGGGAAAACAAGGATAACATTTCTATTTAGATCTTAAGTTACCTATTTGTAGTTTTAAGAAATTTAAAATTACATCTATTGCAAAAAATAAACTAAATTACACCTTTATCATATGATTTTATTATTTTTCCCAACAGAACCTGTTAGAGGTAAGCTATGAACAACTTCAGTAACCAATCACGACAAGAGATGTCAAAGAAAAGAAATGTCTCGGGTAATGAAAACACAGTGGAGTGGTACTACACTACCTACAAAAAATTTCTTGATGACTGGTAGCAAGTAACCAAAAGGAGTGTATTTCAAGCAAAAATTATGTATAAAAATTTACACAAGAAAAAATATCCAACTAAGGTAAGTATCCTTTTCTCTATTCCCATGCTTATTTTTTCATGACTAATTTCCTCACCACTGTGCCTACAAAGTATAAATGCCAACTTCAAATATGCTGTTAGTGGGAAATTCTCCAAGAAAGTTTCCTGCTTGGCGTGAAGAAAAGTCTTTCAAGTGAAGCTGTCAAGAAGAACTATTTCAGGAAAAAACTATTTCTGTTCCACAGTAAATTTTATGATAGTAAACTTAGCGTGTGGATTGAAATCGTTTACGAAGCAATTATCGGAAGATCTCGGGACACACATTTATTGCCTTTCCTTAGGGAAATTTCTGATGTTCACTCGGTGTCTTTCCTTATTAGATACCTTATAATCACCTTTAATATTTCAGGTTCACTGACCCCACTGTGGGACTGACATCTTTTCTGTTTGAATAACCTTTTTGGGGTCGAGAGCGTAGACTGTTGTGCGCATAGGAAAAAAGAGTATTTTTCTAATGCCAGGCCATATTTAATGACGTATTACCAATTATTAGGGCGGAATATGAACCAATGGACTATAAATTAACCGCGAGGTGGGAGGAGAGTAACCACCAGATCAATTCTGATATTAAATTCTGCAGGGTCATATTTACTGCTTCTCAGGCAATTTTCAGTTTTTAGAGCAAAAAAAGGATTAAGCATTAAAGTTGGAGAGCATGAACTGGAGTAGGCATTAAAATTCACTTACCTATCAGGGATGACAAATGACGAAGAATTATTTACAAATAGGAGATTGATGACAGGGACATCAAGTGAAGACGCTGAGAAAAGATTAGTGGAAACTGAGAAATGGAGCATAGTCCTGTTTGATTCCGATGATTGGTCGTAGAGGCAATGAGGTCAGCGTTGATCGGAAGATTTTGAGAAGTGAGTGGGAAGAAGAATGGAAATAATTAAATGGACGGAAAGTAAAACAGAATAAGAGGGAGAAGGAAATTTTATCACAGTAAAGGAAGAGAGAACAAATTCGACGAAGGCAGGGAAGGTGGATGCAGGAGAGATTGAAAGGCAATGCATGTTGAAGATTATGGAAGCATCCCAATGAGGATGTTTCGTAAGCGAGGTAGAGGGAGGAAAAGATTAGGCATGTTGGATGGAATGAAGAGTGGTAGAAAGTATGAGGAACTGAAAACATTTTTGTCGCAAAGAGAAGTTTTATGATATTTAGTATTGCTTTGAAGTGTTACAGCGATTAGCCTCCGAGTACATCTAAGCAATGCCTTGACTAAAACAATGCAAAAAAAATGCCAAAACCTTTACGAATACACACTCTCTACAATACTTTGATACACACATTTGCAGGAACACACGGATAAATTTCTAATCAATACAATATGTTTAAGATATTAAGTGTAATAGGGTAGTTTTATCTGACACGAAATCTCAATGTTATTCATGCATTCAAAAAATATATCCAAAAAATTATTTTTAGTCAAAAATGTTTTATTCGCAGTAATCCACCAACATGGAAAACAATAATATCCACAAGTTGCCACCCACTTCATTCATAATCCCTACGTCATTCTTCTGTATTGAAAGGCTCGCAATGCGTCGTTGGCTCGGCATGGCTAGATAGGCCGTAAGCACCGTGGCGATTGGATGGATGCGACTCGCGATGCAATGATTTTAGACCCGCCCCTTCAGCGGAAGGGTTGTGTGTTTCGATGTTTAGCCGCATGTAACTCGGAAACTAGGGTACAGATTGAAGAACGGAACAAAATGGGTATTTTTGTTTTTTTTTAGCTCTAAAATATAAAGCAAGAAAAATACGAGTAGTAGTGAACGTAAACGTGATCTAGCCCATTATCGCTTAGCATCGAGCACGGTCAGCAATATATATCGATGAAATACTTCTTGTGACCTTCTTCTTGTTGTTCATTATTTTCAATTTTAAATTTTTTACCTATTTTGAAGATCGGTATACCTACTTTTCTATAAAATACATTCCTTATGCGGTAATTTCAGAGCTACGAAGGCGTTTTAAAATTGACCAGCAGAGACAAGAGAAATTCCAATGCCGGAAGCCACACCCCGTACAAGAAAAACGTATTTCACTCCATCCCACAGAAATTTTATCTCATCTGACGACCAGCACCGATTTCAACACATTCATCAGTCCAGGAATAATACATATCCATAATTGAACTTCAAAAAAACAACCCAGCATAAGATAGAGATTTTTGTTCCACCTTTCACGTGGACCGCGTGTGACGCTATCTTCAAGTATGGTAATGGAAGTATTCTTTGAAAATGATTCTCAGTTGAGTAAAACATGCAGAGGAATGTAAACTTGCCTATAAGTAAAATATGAAAGCGCAAGAAAAGAAGGCTTGCTATCAGAAAAATCGACTACGGTAAATATTACTACCCTGGAAAAAAATTATCAAGGCGTTTCATAGTACCTAAACTTTAAAATGGAGTTTAATTTTCGACGGCTGAGACATGGATGATAGAAGCCCCAGTGAGAAAAAATAGAGGTAATGGAGATGATGTAGTGCAAGTAAAGAAAGATGAAAATAAAATGAATAGAGTAAAAAGTGAAGAAGTAGGAACTTCGAAGGGTGAAGAGAGAGAGAGATGCCTATTGAAAACACAAGAAGGAGAGGGAGGCTAACTGAATACATTCTAGAGCACGATTGTTTCAGACAAGCGCAATTAAAAGAAACACGGAGGAAAAGAGAGCTAAGGATAGATTACGAGAAGCGGATGATGGAATATTTCAGCGAAAGGAGCTACGAGGGAAGGAAGAGATTGGCACTGGGTAATGAGCACTAGGCTATGAGGGAATGAAGAGATTGGCACTAGGTAATGAGTAATAGGCTATGAGGGAATGAAGAGATTCGCACTAGGTAACAGGAAAGTTTGGATAGAAGCTACAAGCCAATCCTCTGATTGAAAACCCATTACTGTTATGATAAAAAAAACGAAAATTCATTAGTCAAATCGTATGATGGCACTACAGGGAATTTAAAAAATTAAGGTATTTCAATAAATCCAAATAAATAACTAATGCTACATGTCTCCCGGATTAACACCCTGTTCATTGCCTTGGTGGGACAACAGTATCACCGGCATTTCAGCTAGCGTCTTCACGTCGAAGGTAGATTAATGCTGTTTAGGCCGCTTTATAAATAGGCCGTCTCGTCTCCTCACTGCTCTCTGAATAGTTAGTCGTCGGAGAGTTCTTTTCCACGCACTGTGCAGTGGTTACCCGTCTTATCGGGTGAAGTTTTCTGAATATTGAGTATTTTACAACCGGATGCTTTTCAATCACGACTGAGTTTTTATGCCATAAAGGAGAAAGAATTTCAATTCATTGTGATAAGACTTCCACAGGAGGAATTTCAGGCATCAAATTTTTTTTAAGATCTTTGCAAAATAGCAACGCTATCATAATATTTCACAAGTATAGCTGTAGAATAAAGATACAGCAAAAGGGCGAGTTAAAATAATAGTATAAATAATTTCCTACAAAACTAATTTTATTGAAAGGGTAAACAATTTCTCAGTGTCCTGCATTAAAATATATTACTTAGCACCTTTCCTTAAATTATCTTCAATAGCTTAATATTATGAATAATCTCAGTGTTGGAAAATTCTATATGCATTTTGGGATTTTTTAACATCATCGACATTTTCCCGCTACCTTCTTACGTGTATGTGTCAATAGAAGTGTGACAATGAACTAGTGAGTTTAAAATGTATAGAGCATAAATATTTCTGGTATTCTAATAATGGATACCGTAACTTATTTTAACATTCCATTATATTTTTGATGACCTAGAGTAATTAAAATAGCGTAAAGTACCCAATGAAAATAATGAGCATTCCCAATTGGAGGCACTAGTAATCCTGGACATTTCCATTATTTCCCATTCAAGTCCTTCTTCGAGCATGAAATCGATGACAGACTTGGAAATTGACGGGCTGCTCACCCCGGTCGGACGAAGGGCTGTATCCTGGGTAGCCGTCTTCATGCGATCCGCGCCTTGTACGCATCGAGTGGAACAACTCTTAGTTTTTTCGAGTTTTTCTTAAAAATTAGGAATCAATCCGTTAAAATGACAAGGTGAATAGGTCAAGGGAACACCGCACCTACTTCGGTGGCATTTATATCCGTTCTCGTAAGGAATGTTTTCAGAAAGATAAAGAACGTGCTATGCGTAAACTACACAAGATATCCCATATAGCACTCGTAGTCGGAATAACGGCTGCCCAGGAGCTCAATGCTCGTGACCCCTAAGAGTTTGTTCCGCACTGCCGGTTCTTATACGTAAATTTCACTATCGCGAAAATAATTAAGTTCATAATTAACAGCTATCTACATTGTATGAATAAGTTATTACAGCACGGAAGAGAATAATTTGCGCAAGGGTAAACGTAGGACTGAGAATTAACAACGCGGTGATAAAACTAATACAACTCCAGAACGTGCTTTATAATAAAGATTATTATTTGTGAGAAGCTTTTACAAGGAGGATAGAATTAATGACAAAGACCTTAGGCAAGAATGTACATCCGACATCCATTTATTATTTGGCAAGTAGGCAGATTTTATGGTTGTGTTGGTAGTAGCAATATTTGCAACAATAGAAGTTCGTATAAAAAGAAAAATTCCTAAGAGATAGGGAAAATAATTCAATCAGTATTATATTCTAAATGATGTCCTCGTATCCAAATCACGAAATTTACTGGCTAGTGGAACTGGAACTGATGAGGAACACAAGAAGCACACTATTTTCTGAAAATTATTTAAAAGTTTAACAACTAATCGAAAAACTAGTTAAGGTAGCCCAAAATGCAAACTTCAGTAATCCATTTCTCTGGAAAATGATTTTATAAAGCGTAGTTCAAACACAATACGCACTAGGTGCGTTCAAAACGTAAGTACAGTTTTTGTAAAAATAAACTTCACACTTGGTATTTTTGCTTGAATTTATTTTTACATTAAGGAACATACCTTAAGCTATTTTTCGGCATAATTTTCGTCGTTTTTGAGCCACTTCATGGCTTGTGTTTTGATTGTTTTCAATGTTTAATTCAATAGAAAATCCTGCTGATTGTGAAATGTGATCTGTTATCCAATTTATAAATCCAAGATAGCTCGAACCCACTGAAATTCATCGGCTGATCTTTGATATTTATGGTGACATGTAATAAGTGATGGAATAGTTAGGAAATGGAAAAAACAGTTCAACAAAGGCCAAACAAACGTGCAAGAAGAACCAAGGAGTGGGCGGATTTCTGTTGTTAATGAAGATTTGATCAAGAGAATTGATGCGAAAATTCGTGAGAACCGGCGTTTCACGATTTCCTTACTACGCGATGAATATCTCGAAATTTCAAGAGGGCCCTTCATCATTTAAGAGGGAGTGTTTGCCATCATTGGCGGCACTGCTCTTTGAAAAAGAAATAAACAAACTGGTCGCCAGATACAAGTGCCTCAACAACAACGAAAACTGTATCGAAAAATATTTTAATGCAATATGCTCTTTCATATAAAATTGAATTCAAATATTTTGAATTTGAAGTTTTTTGCAAAAATAGTACTTACTTATTAAACGCGCCTCTCATATTCTGTCTGAGCCATCGTAGAAGAACCACAACCACTCAAAAAACTACTAGGTAGATGTTTCTTTCAGCTGCTACATCCGTGAGCAAACTATAAATATTACTAATCCAGTGGGATTTATATCTTGACCTTAAAAATAATCAACGTGAATTTAAATTTAAAAAATCACGAAGACCTTTTCACTTCTCATAAAATTTAAGAGTCAAAAGGTTTATTAACTGACTAGATAACACTAAAAATAAGATTAGTTTTTCTACCAGACTTGTCAAAGGGAAATTTCATTTGAAATATCTGGAAAAGAGGCTTGAATTCATCAAATTATTAAAAGGAAATATTCTGAAGAACAATTAGGAAACGGTATGTTTATGCGAACATTATTGTGACCACAACTGTAACATATCTCGGTCATTACTGTAATAGACAAAAAGCGAATCATTTGAGCTCCATTCCACAAAGATAGCTATGGGTGAACTGAAAGCGTCATAAGATCATTAGAAAGTCAAAGTCGTGGTTACATGAAGAATACAAGTACCCTTCCGCACAAGAAGGTTGTGGAAAAGATAACTTATTGGCAAGATACCATTTCATCGAGTTCCAATGTGATACCGAGAAGAAAATCTAAGCCCCACTTACAATGGAAGGTGACATCATGACAACCATAATTAAAAGGGGAAAAGCATAGCATGCCACTGCAAATAATTGTGTTCAAGCCCACAATTTGCGAACAAAACGGATTAAGTAAATAAAACATTGCACATTTTTCTTCAACGGAGGATTTCCTATTCCACACTCCTATATGATATTCGCTGCTAATAGGCATTCATTCCACCTCATCACATATATATACGCACAATATTCACAAGTTTCTACCTGTAAAAGAGTAACAATAACTCATTTTTGAAGATATTACTCTTCGCCCGATAAAAATGAGAAATCTTCGTCGACTAAAGAGATATCTTCGGCAAATAAAAATCTTCTATGAGATGCATCCATACTCTCAGCATTCAGAATATTAATTTCTGTGAATACCTAGACTAATATACTACATGAATTGGACAAAGAAGTGGAACCAATTATAATGATATGGTCACTTTTTAGGATCATACCACAGTAATCAACCCGAAGGTCGGTTTGGTAGGTAAGGATAGAGCTCACCCA
>LYUA01000181.1:549403-561477 GCA_002093875.1 Calopteryx splendens
GGCCTGATTCTTGTATAGGCGGTAGATTATTCTTCTGTCGTTGTAGTCAATACTCAGTACTTCCAGTATCTTGAACATGCATATAAATGATTTACTTGCCTAATTTCTTACTACTGTCAGTGTGTGGTTCATGACCAGTCTAAATTCACATGCGGCCCTAAATACCCATCTTCATTAACAATTTCTTCCTTTGATTATAAATGATTGTATAATACAATATTAAATATGAAATGAATAAAAGTAATGTTTACAGAATGCATATTATTTTATGTGTAGCAATTTATTTACCAATTGTTGGGAGTATTTTTCTAATAATATAATAAGTTTTTTTGCATTATTTATCTCACAAAAAACACGAAGCCAGAAGATAATCATCCGTATGACAGTCGATTGCCATTAATCAAAATGATTAAACGTTAACCTCATGTCTACAATAAGTTATCCTTATCTATTTTAATAATGAATAACGACAGACTTATTCAATTCACGAATGAGAGGGAAAGCTGAACACTCAAAAATTGCAAAAACACATTCCACATCAATCATGGAACAGGAGTTTTGTGGGTTTACCTCCCAAATTGACGAGTAGTGAGGGTAAAAGAAAGGTTTGATTGAAATGGAGAAGTGTATCCTTTTAACGGCAAATTTCCTGATTAATTGATTATTCAACAAGGGTGAGGAAGGAAAATTGAAATTTAATATTTTCAAGGGAATCAGAAAATTAGTAAATCTACCACAAATTCTTTTATTCAGCAAACATGGTTTCAATCCATAGCATGGTCACCTAGTGACGTTCCTTAGCACATAGAAAACCTGATAACATTTATCGAAACCATAGCCCAAGTATGAAATATTTTAAAGTGGTTTCACTTAGCGTTCTATGTCGATTCCGTATAGGAAAATCCGTTAATACTCGGGAAGAGCTGTTATATTGATGATGGATATGCTAGGGAAAGCGGCCAAGAACACGAGTTTTTAAGTATCATTATCCGCGTCAATAAAGTATCATTTAAGAAAAAGAAATCCACTGGCGAGGTGCAACAAGTCTTCGGAATCACCCTCAAACTGGAAGAATATATTTCTTGGCCCCATACATATTTTTACAATTTAGACCAAAAGTTTTAAGTATTTCGCAGCCAGACTGTTTTAAACCGTCTATATATATTCTTTCAGTATTCTACGAGCGTTGCACGCAAGCAATAAAAAATAAATGCGAAAATAATGGCATTAGAAAAAGGAAGGAAAGTGAAACTTTAGATAAAAAATGGAATAGACTAAAATTTTAGTTTTTCTTTTGAAGGGTTTTGTCCACAAATTATTTTGAATTATTTATTAACTGATCAAAATGCGGATGCATAATTTTTAACGTTTCCACAACATTTCATTTATGCCACTGAAAAGTTCAAAATACAATTAATAACCAGTTACTAAAATTATTCTGATGATGACTATCGTAGGTGAGGAGCAAAACTAAATCTTGGTCTTCACTAACTGCCATCATATTCTATAAAGAAGCACAAAATGGCCATTCGTGTATTTAATTTCGAATATAATGTCCTGATATTTAGCGGAGTAGGCACATGAAGCATTCTCATATTGCATCATAACACCCGCATGAAAAAATACCATTTAGTGAATGAAATACGAATTCCATTTGCTCAATCAGCTACATAATTGTATTCGAAATTTTCAGAGGCATTTGTGAAGTGTTATTATGGAAACGCTACAAATGAAAACTTATGCTTTGGCATTATCCGCATTTTGAACCGAAAACTTATCTACAATTTATTGATTCCAAAAAAGGTCAGAAGCATGAATCTTAGAAAATTTACGCGATATTTCAGCGAATATATTAATCTACAATTTGCTGTAGTCATTCTCTTAACCAATTCTTTAGCATTAGCCAACCTCAGGTTTGACATAAGAAATGGATTTGAGAGACAAAAATTTCACGAAATATTTGCATCAACAGAAATAACTTCTCTCTTCTTTTCACAGGAAGATTTGTTACAATAGTGTTTGTCATGAATATTTATAGTTTACTGCTCCTAAAATGTCATATAAAATGGGTCATAAGTTTCGTCCTGATAACGTTAATTATACTTTCAAATCATCTTCCATGGGCGAAAAGTAATAATTTTCTTTCCCCATCATCCACCAAACTTATTTAAAAAATCAAGAGATTCTATTGTACTAAATGCAATTCTGCCATTAAATGCTTTAACATTTTTATTCTGGCAGAGTATACATAATCTCCAAGGCTATCTCCATATTTCCAATGACGAAAAAAATTAATTGGAGAAATTTTGAATCGTAATCACATTCAACGCTCAACTAATTAAACTTCATTTTAATGAAATTAATAATCAAAAACTCCTGTTGAATTGATCCATTTGCTAACAGTCATCGCTACCAAATATCACACATCACAAATAACTCTATTTTTACTAATTGTAAAAGCTGAATATCCTTCCCATAGCAGGTCCATTCAAACGATTTTAAAATATATTATCTAAATATCAGTTTACCTTCCTTTAAGTAACAAAGGAAAAATCATTAAAATAGGATTTATCGATCTAACCAACAGTTGAATTCCTCAAAAATAACAGATTCACAAAGTTTAGAATTTGCGCTAGGCTTTGACATAAAAATATATCCAGAAATTCGGCTTGAAAATATTAATGCCCTTGAACAAGAGGAATAAGCTTGCTACTTGTTTTTCTGGTATTCCCTTCAGTTAATGAATAAATTATCTTCCTCAGTCTTTCAGATAAGCAGACAATGTATCTTACTGAACTTACTAACTGTAGCTTACTGAAAAGACGCAAGACGTCATGACGCGGCAAGTTGATTCACTCATGTTACCTCTGCTGACTACTTTGTAAACTTTACATAATGCCTCCAATTGATTTGATTTTTATGCATAACTACTTGGTTTCATTAAATATCCAAAAATATCACGCCTACATTATTGCTTTCCCATAAGACCAATGCAAGAGTCGATGTCGATCTTCGAATACCCATGTTTCTAAAAAAAAGGGCCCAAAAAATATTACTGTTTGCTCATTTGGACAGGTTATGATTTTAGGTACTTCGCATCTTTTTTATAATAAAAACTGAAAATTTTGTGCGAAATGCTTAAATTATTTTGAGAAGACTTCTTTAATTGAATTATTTACCTACTTTACAATTACAAAATAACATCTTGCATTCATAAGGTGGCATTATCAATTAGATATATCGAATTTCCTATTTACCTCAGAAAATGATATCAATGAGCATCAAAGTAAATAGGAACAACACGAAAAAGGCACTTCAAACTCTGTGTAAACGAGATGCATGGGACTATAAGACTAATAAGCTCATATTAGTTGTAACGCGTTATATCCGTTACATGTAGCAATACACATAGGCATGTTACAAGAATTTTCACTCACTGCTTTTCTTACTCTCATCTATACATACGCTCACAAACGTTTTCTCAAGCAGAGGTGTGACCCAAAAAACGAGTAATGTTAGAACAAATTATTAATTCCGTTCCAAAATCGCAATTATTGTCGACTAAAAATAACCTACCTAAATGTGATTGGAAATTGCTATCTCCGGGAATGCGGAATTAAACATGGAAGGAAAGAGACAGGGAGGAGGAAGGGTCGTATGTGCTGGGCTAATAAAATGATAGATCTTAATACTTGGCGCGAAAGTTCAGCCTCTACTCGTTCTTTTGACATAAAGACATGCTCCTTATGCCAGAGATAGTTATTCCTCTCCACTACAGAGATCGTTTTAGCTGTGAAATGTTGCTGATAAAATGAATAATTCCCAACCAATTCTTCTCTGGTTGCTCGCAGAAACCGAGATCTCGTAAATGTACTTGTCATAAATGAGTTTGGCTGTATGTAATTGTAAATTTAGGTGCTAATGTCAAAAAAATCGGATATCATAAAAATCTTAATTTCCTGAAGGAATAATTAATTTCGTATACATATATCTATACCTAACTACGCTTAATACACCGACAGGATGTGTAGGTAGGCATAATGGTTGTAACAGGTCAGTTACTGTACGAATGCTCCACATAAATTCTGTTGCATGATAATAAGTGGAGGGAACTGAAAAAACGAAATGCTAGAGGTTTAGTTACTTAAAAGTCAAAATGCCGATATATATTTCAACTATGCAATGCTTATCTGACGGCACTTAAACGGTGGCATTGCAATCCTTTCACGAACAGCATGGGAAAGCACTGAATAAAATTTGAAATGGGAGTCACTTTACATTAGAGCATTACAAGTCTAAATGGCGTAAAGCAATTCTTTCCTGTTCCAATCTTAAAAAGAATGACAGGCAGCTCGACGAAAAATCGATTAGTACACGCGTTTCGTCTTGGGGTAAATTAAAATTATCTCCCTGTATTTTGATTATTTTCAGGCATTAAAAACAACGATCCACACGAATCAGCATACCAAATTTGGAAAATTTTGAATTCCTGATTATAGTAGTATGGAGAAATTCTCTTAAAAATGCATATGATTTTAATAAATAACAAATATTTATGGCAGTTACGTAACTCTCATGCAGGAAAAATGCATCGGGACTGAATATGTCCACTTGATTCGCGGTTCGAGGGGGTTACTCCTAATTACCCGGATTCTTCCGAATTTTTTTTCTTCTAAAATTTTTCGGATAGTCAAAAAAGTTTTTAAAGCAACTCAATATTTTGATTCCGCAAAATTTTTCTTCTAGCAGATATTTAAGACGAAGACTACTCGCTTACCTCATCCCTTTCGCACGGGTGAAGAATGATGATTTCCAATTTTATGCTGTTTTTTTTTATTTATTGATGAAACGTCAGTGAATGGAATCGGCTCTGATTATCCCAAAAATCACACAAATGTGATGTTTATAGGCAGACCATCCTCCTGAAGTTTCAAAATACTGGGAAGTCAGAGTTAATGAAAGATATCATTTCGGACGACAAAGAGAATTGGTCCATTAATCAACAGCATCAATAAATATTTCCTGAGCTGGGAATCAAACCACCACGTATTTCTCAATTAAAATAATCAATAACTATATTGCATTTAAGGGACACTGAATATTATTTAATAGCTACGTGACAGTGTAGCAGGGGGGAGATAATTGGCTGGATTTCAAATTTTCTTTTTTCACAGACAATTAAGTTTGCGTTTAATATTTTCACTGCTAATGGGAAGATTTTTAGACTTTCATACGAAAATGAGATAATTATATTCTACTTATGAACAACAAGTACTGAAAAAATTGCTGTAAAAAATGTATTAATAAATTTTCCATTTACTTTGACCTTTGGGCAAAATTCAGAACGACTTTTCGGCTCCCATTTTCCCCCAAAAATAAGGAAATTCCTCTCCCTGTGCACGGAACACGACAAACCCTAATCATTAAAATGACTGAGTCCGCATGCTCTCGCCATACTCGGAAGTGTAGGTACTCAGGAGTTTTGCTATCGATCAGCTGCAGCTACCGCTTCCCTCTGCACAGGGGGATGCCGATTGGAAAGAAGAGCACATGTAGGATGACCCGAGAAAAACCCAACTGCCGAGAAGGAAGGAAAAAAAAGCTCAGTGAAGGAATCGACTGCGAGCGAGGCTACCGACCCATCGCGAGGAGAATGATGGCGTGCCTGCCGTCAGCCGCAGTGGGAGTTTCTGCTTTCCTGAAGGAACGCGGCCATGTCCCCGCAATGAGAGCGTCTTCGGCAGTCTTTTGAACCCTTGAGGGGCATCGCGTGACGGGATCTGGGAAGAAGAATCGGACAAGGAAAGCGTGTCAGGTGAGTTGGGTGCCCACCCCTTTTTTTTCAAGCGGGATCATGGACCGGGAAAGGGCAGGGCCCTTCCGCCGAAGCCAAAGTGGCAGCTGCCCTTGTTCGTGGAGCTCCGCCCGCGCAGCTAGCGAAAGACCAGGGAAATAGCGCGCGTCCAATGCAATGCGTTAGAACATAGGTATTGAAAAATAGCATTTAGGTACACTCAAAGCTAGTTGATAGGTACCACACCTGCTCCTAACCGGCCACTTCACAACCGATATCCATAACTGGCTTTGGGTAATTACATAACCGCGACGTCTGAACCCGACACTTCATACAGCCTTCTGCATGGCCTCGCAATTTAATTAACGTCTAAGTCTAACTGTATATATGATCGGAATCATTTTACTATGTGCAGGCTGCAGGTGGCTTCATCGCAAATATTTGAGCGCTAAGGAGGGATGAAGGGCTTATAGGTATTTCTCAAACCAATAGTGAGGTGTCATGGAGTCTTGCTGTTATATTAACTACGTTTATCTAAAGCCGGTTAAAAAACTATAGGGACATTATCCCAGATTGTATTATAAACCAACAACATGGTCAATTGAATGGATGATAATTTTAAATTAAAATAGCTTTGTCGTTTTAATTCAAGCGTAGAGTCCACCAGGTTACAAGAATAATCCTTCTATCTACGAACAATTTAGTTAACTATTTTAATTTTCAACTTCTACTTTAATCAGTAGACTTCTCAAGTTTATCGCATCCCCCTTCTAATGCGTAGGTTTTCCTGCAGCAGATTATTTTAATTAGGTAACAAAAATTTCAAAATTCCAGGTTGTTCCAATTTTTTTTCTTTTTGCGTGTCGTGATTGAAGTCAAATTGTAATTATATTCAATAACTGGGTGTGGCGCGACCTTCATAACCTGGGTGAAATAATTTTAAATCGGCGAATGTTTCCTGAGGTATTTTTGTTGAGAGGGGATACCAGGAATTTGACTTATAAGTAATAGTTTCTACTCAAACGTTCCAATACCCCTTTTTCTCTAGAATTCTCAATGAATAAATTTGTTTGTATGAAAAGGTATCAACTCTTCGTCCTCAGCATACATGTACGAGCATATAAGTTTCAACTTGTAATGTGCTACCACGCATCTTTACACTTCACGACATTACACATTAAGGTAACAATATAGTATAAATTTAAATTTTTGAATAATATACTAAGATAATAAAAAGTTTATGATCACTCGTTAATCCTCGTATGTAGAATGATGAAATGTGCATCGATAGCTACGGCCATACCAAACCTTGGCTACCTAGTTATTAAAATGGAAACGTATTACGAATAGTCATATCGTACAAACGTGTGTTTAAATATCAGTTTGCGAAAAACGTCTCAGATAATTCAAAACCCGAGACCAAGGGTATAATATACTAAAGAATATCAATCTCAATCTCAAAGCGTAAAACAGTGATGGCAATCTAACTAATTGCCGCTGTGGTGGTTAGCAGTGCAGTAGATGTTGGAGATTTTATCTCTTTCTGATGAACCTCCCTATCCTTTCCGACATCCTTGTCGCTTTTTCTTACTTAACACCGGTTTACTCTTCCTCGTGCCTATTTTCATCCATCAAAACGCATTTTTCTCAGGTCCACATAATTTCGTTTGATTTGCTGCCGCTTACTCTTCCACTTACCTATAGCCAACCATCATTGATTTTAAAAATCCATTACCTATATTTTATCAGCCACATGACTTCGTATTTTCTACACTAACGTTTTGTCTTCATCAAACTCCTCGTAACAACTATGATTGCGGTGTAATTTTACATTTAGTCCCCACCAATTAACCTTATTATTACTAATCGTAGACCACCGGTAGGTTTTTTATGGACACAAACTAACCAATTTTACACTTATAAGCAACGCTTAAAACGGTATTAAACACCGTAATACCGTACACAAAATTAAACGATTCTTCAGCTCCGCTTTTTGCCACCCTTCATTCCACCCAATGAGGCTAATCTTTTCCTCAACCTCTACATCGCTTAATCAACATCCACCGACTATAAAAATCTTCAACAATCCATTGCCACTCAATACATTCATCATACACTTATCCAGCCTTCTCTGTTATCCTCCCAACAATCTTCACTCCTCCTCTAGTATGCTTACATACCAAACCGCGAATTTGCAATAACAAAATATATGGGTACACTAGTCACTTTTCGAAAGCACTGATTTCTTTAACTGCTTTTTAGAGGTTGAGATGTTAACTATGAAGAATACACTTCACATTAGTTAAGGCACAGTTGTAATAACTAAGCGAAAATTTTTTCAGTATTAAGAAGTAATTAGATTATGTTTCAAAAAAATCCGTTACGTCAATCAAAAAATGTCACTCTCGGAAACTAAGCGTCACAGCAGGCTGTAAGACAGCTACGGTGGGGGAGGACGGAAAAAGGCTCATCTCACAGGCTCAAAGGGCATTCGGATATGCCTAGGAAATTACGAGATTAAGATCGTCGACCGTATTGGTGGGAGTATCTTGTGGATTTGTTTTGATTTGCGTAGATTCTGAAAGGGGGCTATATGTAACAATTGATGAAAATATTTGTAGAAAATGTGATCCAACAAAAAGTGAAACTGAAGTTAAATCAAGAGTGAGCATATGAAAAATGGAAAAACTGTAGGCGTTGATGGTAGGTATACTTATTAATTTAAATTTTGAAGAGCAAGCTTAGGTTACTTATACCTCGTGTGTGAACTTTTGGTCGCTAACTATTGGTGTACTGGTGGATTCCAAGAATGTAATAACTGTACCTCTGTAGAAAGAAAAGGGGTGTGGGTAAAGTGAGCGGCAGAACTAAAGTGAAATTAGTATTTTTGCAATACATAAGTAAGTGTTCAGTAAAATGTTAGTTAAGAGAGTGAGAAAGGTAACACTGGAAACATCTGCAGAGTGCAATGTGGTTTAATTCCTAGCAGGGGATGAACAAATCAACTGACTGTACTTCAGAAAGTGCCTGAGAATTGCCTGCATGTGGGACCGCCATGAATAAACTAGACTTCATTAGACGGGTCGTAGGTAAGTGTGCTGAAAAAGTAAAGGAGAGATGCTAATATCGCATTAGTTAGTCCACATTTAGAATATGCATCGAGTATTATGAATGAATCGGAAAAAGAATAATTAAAGAATTAGATGAATTTCAAAGGAGATCCACAGGGATTGTAAAACATTGTAATGAGAAAAGAGTAGGCGTGACGGGGTTGTTCGAGAAACTAGGATGGGAGTCACTACAATAGAAGAGAACAAGCAAACAAGTTGGACTTTTACAAAGGTACAGGGACAGTCGCGTTTACTCTTGACGTTGAGGGAATTATTAATGCACCACACTATATCGGAAGATCAGGCCACCCGGATAAAATAAGAGAAATAGACCTCACCACCCATATACAAAAATATTCCTTCTTCCCTCACACAATTCGGGAACACAGCAAGAGAAGAATTAGGAACCATAATAATCTTACTGAAAGCCTATGGTGATGACAGGATAGGTAGGGTGTTAAGTGTGAATATAGTTACATGTGAACGTTAGTGAATTTGGTTGCATGTTATTCTTAATCAGTTTCATTTGCATGTAGCTTTTACTGTACTAATTAATAGTATGCAGTACTGGTTTTGCATTGTTCCTTTTTGAAGTATAAAACATAGTTTGTGTGGTGCTTGCATGTGACGCTTAAGTAATTGTGTATTATAACTGAATATGTCCATTTATGCGGTGTATGACCCCCCTTTGAGTTGTGTTATTCCTTCCTGTGTTATTCTTTTGGTGCGTGACTGAAGTGAACATCCCCTACCATACACCCCAGAGGTGGCTTGTAGAGTATTATGCAGATCTAGATGCAGATATTTTCAAATGAAATTTCTATGTGCTTTGTGTGTTCAAGATTTGTTGATTTGGATAAAGCATGAGACAAAGTAAATGGAGGAAAATCGTGGAAGTTATTGATATACATGAGATCTATAAATAAAAATAGAAAGGCAAGTGTAAAAGGTAATTGAGCGTCTGACTTGATTTACATCACAAGGATGCGTAGCTTAATCGTGGGTGCTCAAAGTTTTAAGGGACAAATGTGCGATAGACGGATGCCAAGATAAGTTGCCATGGTTGGACACAAGGTTTGTACGCTTTCTTCCTTAACTCAACAATCAGAGGAAAAAAGGTATGTGGGAAACACTATACAGCTTCTGTGAGGTTACAGAAAATGGAACTGAGGGCCAGTGCTTCCCGAACGAGATTATTCGTATGACAAGTAAAACTGGAAAAATTATTGCCAAGAGCACTCATGCTGCAAAGTGAATATTGCATAAAAGGCAAAATAATTAAACTCGTGGATGATATTATTTAACTTAGCAGAATGCTCGCGAAAGATGTTAGGATTTAGGAAGAAATTAAAAGGCACGGGAATGCGGGCATGCTGGTGGTTGGTGCTGGTATGTGAAATATATCAGAATATGAATTTTTGTCTAAGGAAGCAAATATATCAGTATCTATATAAAACTGGATTCCTCCAAATTTTGTTACATAAAGTGAAACATGGATGGCTTGTGATTAAGACTTACGAGGGGCTTATGATGAAGTCATCTGTTGTCGGGGTTTCTGCCACACTCCATCTTGAGGACAATGTTTCGCTGGCTCTCCTGCAGGCTTCTCATGCACTTCGAACCCGAAGGAGCCTGCAGGAGAACTGACGAAAAAATATCCTCAAGATGGAACGAAGCGGCGGAAAACCGTAAAACACGATTGGATGCGCATGCTTTGATAAGCATACCTCAACGGCGACTAAACGCAGTGGGCATGGGGTACTTCAAGAGAGTTTACCGTGAAAATTCGTGATACACTTAGGGTGAGGAGTGAATGGTGTCATCAAAAAATGTGATTTGGAAGCAACGGTAATAGACCACTAAGATTGGTGTGAAAGCACCGAAAATGGACAAATATAATGCGTTATGTTCGCTTGGTCATGCTGAGAGTAAAATCAACATGCTCTATTTAGTGCGCACTATAAGAGAGATTAATAATGATTTTATAGGACGGGGCGGATCGAGAAAGTCATGGATGAATGCGATCGAAGAGACGATCAAAACGCAATGTTAACATTCCCACGAACAGAAGGTCATGCACAAAATAATTTATGAATAAGAAACAGGTGGAAAAAGTAAGCATGTACGGAATAAAATACTTAAATGTAGTAACTTTCTTTTCATTAATAATAACCAAGCTTTTTTAAACTGTGCCGAGCATAAAAGAGTACAAAGTGAAGATTGGGTTGATACACAAAGTGAATGAACTAGACGCCTCCGACTTTTCGTATCCGAAATTTAAAATTTATTCTTCCCACCCATGCCATTAAGGGAAAACTTCACTTAAATTGAAGTTTAAAGTTTATCATCTATAATTTAATAGTCATCTCAATTAATGCGCATATTCATTCAAACACTTAAGGCGGTACCTTTACATCCATACCTACTCTATCGTGGTGGCTTTGAAGGAACTGCTAAGAAAATTTCTGCTTAGCGCATCTGCGATTCGAAGACATCAACCAGATTCACTCAATATGTTTTTTACATACTTAAATGAAAAGCTATGAGAAAGATGAGATACATTCTTATTCCTGTTGATAATCCTCCTCCCTCTTGGAATCCGCCCCTCTATCAGCCCCTTCAACATACCATTGCCACTCAATGGCCCACATGCTCTCAATCCAATTTTTTTGCCACACATGAATTTCTGCAAAGAACCTTCTCTCCTTCCCTATCGAGCTTCACTTGTTTTTCTATGCGTCCATTAACTTTTTCCATTCTTCACCAAATCAAAATCTCAAAAACCTCCCATCTATGTATTTTTTCCTTCCACCAAGTTTCGGAGCCCTGCAAAACCAACTCCAAAATCAAAATATACTTGTATGTAGAGACATTTAATGTATTTTAACTCTCAGCCTATAGGTATTCATGCTGCGTAGTCATAATTGTACATTTTCGACAACTATGGAAGAAGAGCGGATTTGTTTTTGTCCGATCCAGGGAAGTGCAATAACAGAGAAATTAAATTTTCTGTGAAGTCATTTTCAGATTTTTTTATCTCGATTAATAAAGTAAAATATCGTATTCTTACAGATTCGGATCTGTGAGTTGGTGTATAGTACCTCCCTTAACCGAAACTACATTAATATATATATATATATATATATATATATATATATATATATATATAT
>LYUA01000181.1:612990-623133 GCA_002093875.1 Calopteryx splendens
TTTCATCCACCCGGGGCTCAATATTTCCAAAGAACTCCTTATTTCCTTTCATAACGCTTTTCCACTGATTTTCATCATCATTCTCATTGTCATCCCCCGCATCCACCATTTTCCTATCCCACCCCCACTTCCCCCGCGCCAGGACCTCCGGTTCCCGTCGGAAATGCCGGGTCGCGGCGGAAAACCCTAATCCCTAATAGAAATGTGTGGATTATGATTTGGATTGAATGCACCAATTATTGAAGAGAGTGAAGTACAACTCTGGTTTGGTCATGTTGAGAGAATGGATTAGAGTCGAATCACCAAAGAGGGATAGGTTTGAGAGAGGATGGGTGAGAAAGTCATGGAGGAATGCGGTCGAAGAGAGAGAGTATCGAAGGCAAAGAAAACTAGAAGTTTGGGGAACAGAAGAGAATGTGTGAAACAATGCATGAACACGACAGGGGCGAATGAAGTCTGAAAGGATAGGACGGTATGGAAAAAAATTATAAGAAAAAATTTCCTCCTGTAACCTAATGAGAGGCTTCTATTGTCTTTACCTATCCCGGTAGGGAATGGCGTGAAGACTATGCGTATTTTATGTATGTATCAGACAGATTTCAAGTTCCCAGAGCTTTTCTAAAACTGCAAGGCTCAGTTTTATTGTGTATCGTTAAACTGAGGCTTAACCTCCGGTTGAACCAAAAAATCAGTTTAATAACTGTTAGTTAAGATCAACCCGACAGCTAATGTAACGCTCATTATGTCAGTATCTTCATCAAAATCTCAAAAATTAAATATCTGTTGAAATTCTTCTGTCCCACGTTTTCGAACCTTCTATGTAGATTCCGCTTATTACAACTGATTCTATCCTATACCTACACAATGCGCAAGCAAGCGATGCGTTTACAAATCTAGTCTAGGATCTTTATTTTTAACCCAAAAATACATTAATGAAATAAGTGTCTCCAACATTCTTCTTTCTTCATCTTAACATCCCCACTCCTCCATCAAATTATAAATTGAAAAGTGCAGATAACAGCTACATTTTATAACAATTCATTGTAGAGATAAATCATAATCGATATGTGAGATATCAAATCAATTGTGCTAGAAACATGACCAATTGAACGCAAATCTTATATCACCTCTAAGGAGTTTACTTTCGACCAAATGACCAAAAAATGTGGAACGCACTAGAGTTTGCCTTGATTGAAATCTTACTCCTGTATGCGGGAATAGAGACCATATTGCGAGTGAAAACACACATTAAGAAATATTGAAATTAAAAGTCATAACCATCCCCAAAGGTTCTATAAGTTCGAAAAAACGCACCATTAAAAGGTTATTTTCCGCTTCTAAAGACCAAAGCTCTTCTTGCTAACCGCATTTTGGTGAAAGGGAAATGGAAGAGTGAAACTGAGAAGGATAAATGAAATAAAAGCTCCAAATCCTAAAGAGTGTCAGAGAAACTATCAAGTAAACTGAGAAAAAATATCGTTTTCACTTTTTTGGAATAAAGAAATACGATGAGCAGCAAAATAAAGAGCAGCAACGATTATTCACCCTTTCTCAGAAGCAAACACAAAGCATATTTTACACCATGAGAATTAGACAAAGTTCAGTTCTAGATTATTGCGAAATTATCATAAGAAATAAGGGGAAGAAATTTCTCCCACCAAGAGACGAGCAGAAAGGGGGAAAAGAAATTTACCTTGTGGACATTTCTTATTACCAAACCATTCAATGATGCCGGTTTTCAATCTATAACTACAACACAGGCATTGCAACTCATTAAATGCCCAAGAAAAGAAAATTCGAAGCTCTCATGGACTCAAATGCGACTCATAGACAACTTTAGTCTTCAGACTCTAAACACGCCTTCACAATTACTTAAGGCAGACATATACAAAACGGATGACACCGTATATCTACAAAATTTCATAATAATTACATAATAAACCACAAAAGTGATTTGAGTTTGAGTTATTCAAGACTCTTACGAATAAGTATCCCAATAATTTAACGCACTTTTAATAGAATGGTGAAGTTGCAAGGGGTCTGCTATCCTAAAATAATGAACACGATAGCAAAAGTCGCGAAGATAAGTAATTCAAGAATAAGAATGGAGATGTACGTGAATTGACCTGGGCTGCGTCAATTTCTGGTGAAGATTTAATAGAGAGCGAACGCTACAATCCAACTAAATAAATACTTTTCTCATACGTACATTTGCGCTTCTTCCACTAATTAGACGACGAAGGGATCAATTCTAGCATGCAGATGAGCTATAAAAGAAGTTAAAAACGCCCCACTCTTAAGCTGGCAACAATCATCGCTGTGTCTTAAATACTTATAGAAAGATTGCATAAGAAACGGTATCACTAATTTGCAACTCATGAGCGTCTTCAATTGCTCCCTTACAATGGACCAACAATCGAAATTGCTTCTGCTTCACGTGGCAAAAAGAATAATCGGTTAGGTATGCTTGAATTTCAACCACGGCAACTCGCTGAACAGAGTACCTTATTGGTGAAGGCTATCAATTCCTAAGGATCACAGATACGAATCGTTTTGCGGACATAAACCCAGTGCCCCAAAAGTCGTTTCCTCTGAACCTACACCCACGATCTACTGCTCATTAGGGTGGCGCTCATTTTTCGAAATTCGAGAGATATTGTAATTCGTAAACTTAAAATCTGCGCCAGGGGTCAAAGTTCTGCTGGAAAAAGAAGTTCATTTGGAGGGGAGCGACACCCGACCTCATGGTTATTAATTAACTTCAGAACTCTAACGAAACGGACATTTTTTTAATTAATTTTTTAGTATTTCTTGGGCTTCATAGAGAAATAGGTACTAGCGTGCGCTTAGCAGCGCTTCTGCCGGCGCTTAGCGGGTTGCGTCCCGGCGCGCATTCGTCTCCCGCATCTCCAGCTCTCCCGGAGGCACTGCAGAGCAATGTCATTTGACATCATAGAATGTGGTTAGGCATTGGCTTTATCGGGTTTTGGCGGCACGTCACGTGCGCCAGTATCGCAGTGAAGGCCTCGAAGCACGCCGAAATAAATTGAATTTTCCGTTTCGTTGAGGTTCTACAATGAGTTCTGCAATTACCCTTAAAACGGTTATTTCACCCTGCAAAACGAACATTCCTCTCCAGATGCACTTTGACCCCTGGCAAACGGCTAACGGTGGGTCGCACAGCTATCAGATTGAAACAAGCGTGCGTGTTTTATCGCAGAATCGATCATTTTTAGCGTATGAATTCCAATGTATCTCGAATTTCGAAAAATAAGCGCCGCCCTACCGCCCATGGCCTCGGGATTCATCCAGACTTCCATTTCAATCCGAGAAGGAAGCCTCCGCGCTTCAATTCCACACTCACCCGACCTTTTATCCCAGTCAGCTAGGTCAAGGATGCACTAAAATAACTCGCTTCTTCCTTTCTTTCCCTACCAGCTAGTGGGTAATAGGTATGGGATTGGCATTGCCCTAAGCATTAAAAGCAACGTAATTATTAATGACCGTGTGTATCGAGGAGTGGGTATGGAATTAATTGTTTCAAGTGCAGAAAAAACAAAGAATATCAGAACAATAAAAAAAAACAAATTATGATTTCGTCTCCCAATATATAAATAGCGCACCGTAAATGTAATTTCAATCTATTAGCTAACAGTTGGGAAATAATAATGACAAATGGAGTATTTCGCCTAGAACCAAAAATACTACACGTTACGATAGTATTGCCAATAATTCAGACTCTGGAATCCAAATTGGACCATACTGAATTGAAATTTGACGTTTTTATCAATAAATTGTGAGCCCTCGATATATATCCAGATGCTCGAAGGTTCAGGACTCCAGAGTTCATCTGCTGCAATGCTTCATCGTTCCGATTGCGACGCTTCGCACCCGTTGCGGGATACATCTGCAGATATATCCTGAAACGGGCAAGGAATGTCATCGGCAGAACAATATACCAATGGTCGGAAGAACACGGAAATCCAGGACGGTTTCCAGAAAGCTTCGAGACGCCGCAAAACCCTTCGACAGAAATCCAAGCGCTGATATTTTACGTAATGTCAATATTTGAAACCTATAAATCTACTAAAATGTTTAATGCTGATATTTTTCTCTGGTACTATCATTTCTGCTAGTGTTTTTTCTTCAAGACTTCAAATCACTTGCTTGGTCCGTTCCAGATGATCTCTTTTGCTCCCTTAATGACACGGGGACGGATCGACGACATTCACTGCCTAAGTCTCACCAATAAACCACGTAACTCTTACTACAGCCCACTATTGACCACTCTCCCTCTCACGCATCAGGATGAACCACGCCCCCCTCCTTGTAATATTGTAACTTTTGATTTGACGGAGAATATCAGTGTCTGTAAAGAAAAGCTTCAGGGCACGCCGAATCGAGACACATTCGCAGCGTTTTTCAGGGCGCCGCCGTTGGTCTTCGATAGTTAAAAAAAATCGGATAATATATTTTACGCAACAATTTAATGTAACCTCGTGTAGCACAGGTCGTGACCCCTTACCCTAAAGACTTTAACAATTTAATGAACTAAACCCTACCTCACGGTGCACCATAATGCCTCATCTGGGGTGGCGTCGCACCAGAAGCCCGAAAGCAGCACCAAACAGCAGAGCCGGGCACAAAATCGTCTCCTTTCCGAGCAACGGATAGTCCCCGAAAGTGTTATTAGGGTAGGCGACTAACAACTGGGGTTCTGAGACAGCTGTAGTCATTTGCACAAATTCATATAGGTGGGTTAAATGGGTAGAAGTAGGAATTCTAGGAAAATAGAAACGCATTAAACTATTCTTGGCGAAAAACTTAAAGGATATACGGTTAACGTCCCATCCAACAACGGCGTGGCTTACTTGTAGTCTTGTTCTGCGCAAGCTTCCCAAGCAGAGGTCTGAGTTTCCACGAAAAACGGTCCCCGCGGAGCCCGGACCCTCGGCGTGGGAAGCCAGTGCGAGTACATTAGCCGCAACCCGATCCCCTCATTTTTACATTTTTGAGTCATCAGTCGCGAGTTAGGGCGTAAGGACGCGCAGAGTGTTAATGTGCCAAATAATCGGATAACGAGTACGGAGGAATGAATTTTGTAAAAATAAATAATAATTATGACGCCTTGCATCAATATGCATGCACTGAAATCGATAAAAATTTTAAGAGGAAACGTAAATTGCGCGAACTCGGACACGTTTCTGAAAGGATGTATTTCAAACGGCCACCACCAAGAAAAGTGAATGCCTAAACTTAATTCTTTGAATACGGAAAATTCAGAAGCCTAGGAATAAGTGTGGGCTTCCCGTGAGTGTATAAATCAGGAATCGAATTAAAATAAATTCCACCCTAATAATTTTCCTTGCGTTCCTCACATTTTTTCGTTCTGCCTGGCCTAACAAATCGCCCCAAAATGGATCTGGAAACCAGATTTGATCAGCGTAGTCTCAGCAACATGGTAAAAAGTTCCCGTCCGGTTTAATTGGATAGGGTTTTATGACCTATTTTTGGAATCAATACTTCCTTGCCCTCGGGTCCACTGAAAATGAGATTTACTGTCAGAGCACTTTTACCTCTTACAGACCTTCTCTTCAGTTTTTTTTCTTTCTTAAGGCCTCACCATGAGACACCTTCAGTTAGCAAAAGACATACTGGTAATTGGATAAGGCTTTCGATTTTAAGATATAAGAACGAATACTTCCCTTGCGGGGACTTTGATTAATTAACATTCCTCATGCTCAGTGTGTTGTTTGTGTCGATGGCAATCAATATTCGGTCATGTATTGCAGAACTCAAATTCCGATGTACCGTTCTCGAATATATCATTTAAAAGACAATCATTGGATAAATGGCAAAGAGTCTGCTCGAGTAAGAGTACGGAAAGCGGATGAAGACTCGGGCAGTGATAATCAGGAGAGTAAGATCCTGTTTGAAGTTGACACACGTGCTTTTTGACTAACCTACTTGGAAATGAAAAGAGAGTCATGGGAAGGGCAAGGGCAAGGAATGAGCATGCGAGATGCTGATTGACTGTAAGTCAATTACACTTGCGGATGATCAGGTTTTAGTTAATCAGTTGGCCAAGGGACTGTAATCATTATTTAATACATCATAGGATCAAGTTGAGGTGATATCATCTGCCAAAATAAAGGAAGGTGGTTTTTCCCTAACAATAAATATCGCATAAATATTATGTGGACTTCCTCTTGCTCGCTCAACATTATTTTCTTCTGTAGTCCTCATTCTTTCCACCGGCTTTTAGACTACCCATAAAGCTTATTCTTTCTCTTCCTCTCCTCCGCTAGCATGGCATTCTCCTTTTGATCACAGTAAGGTGCACATGCACACAAATCTAAAGGAAGAAAAGTAATAAGGTTCTCGGGAAATATGAGGGTTGAGTTTAAAATTGAAGTGTAACGCATATTTTGAGTAGGTGAGCCAATTGACAATGCGTATTGGCGCACTGTCTTGGAGTGAAATGAGAATAGTAGTAAGGAGAAAAATTAGGAGAAATTAATCAGGAAGGAATGGACGTTCGTTGGAAAATTACGTTAGGAAAAGGAATATTTACAGAGAGGATAAAATTGATCATTCGGACCCTTTTCAGAAGATAAGTAAAGAAACTATTTACCAAGACTTCGCGATGGAGAAATAAGATGGATAGAAAGGATGACAGATAAAATGGGGTAAGAAAAGAAGTCAGGGGGGGAATTCGTAGAAGACAGTTCAAGACCGGCAAGTGAACAAAAAAAAACAAAATACCATTTTTTTAAATAAAAAATAATTTCACCATAAAAACAACCGTCGTCTTCAACCCGAAAGTCGTTTTGATACGTGAAGGTTATTTCTCCTCAGTTACATTTTATAAAGCGTTTCGTATTTACGCTTACTGACGGGTCTTCAGCTCGAGTCGAGCAACGGAATGAGAAAACGGAAACCAGTTTTATACAAAAAAAGGAGTCGATGGTATAAAGCTATTTTTATCATGCTTTGAGAGACAGAAAGATACACCTAGCTATAAAATAAATTATACCCACATAGAGTAAATTAAAAATTATATGACCCTGAAAACGGACAATCTCCTTGATGATACCTTGGTGATTCATAAACCAATGGTTTACTTTCATGTAGATTTCGTTTCACCGCCAATTTCGCTTTAATGGGATAAAAATCGCCGCAACACGAGAACAACATAACATATAAAACAGAAGAATCGAAGTTCACTTACACACTAAATAAAATCCTCCATTGTAGCCTCGTAAGCAAAATACATACTTTCCCATTTTTACATAGGTAATTTTGTTGCCTAACTCAATACCTCCTGTAAATATTTTATTACGATAATTCACGGAATCCGATTGCTCTATATGTAAGGATTTTTCTAGTTTTAAGTATTTCACAATAATAATCAGGATTTGGGGTTTGCAGGATTATTGGTTACCCCTGAAAACGTCAACATTTTATGGGTAAATAATTTGGTCCCCGAAATAACCTCAAGATTCCCAAAACTCCACAATAGTGTTCACAACCAGAGGATTCAACCTATCGGACAAAGTTTATCCCAGTCCCTTTTCTTCCTCTTCCAAACAGGCAGAAATATTAAAATACCGATCCCGACTGGCATATGTATTATTGTGTAATATGTTAAGTATGCATCGTTTATCCTCGCACCTCACCGGCGTAAAACTACATTTCAAATACAAGACGAATCGTGCAGTCGTAAAAATTTGAAACTTTTTAAGCTAGGTTCAGACGGATAGAGTTCTCTCAGTATCCTGTTAAGGGTTGCCTAAGTCCTGGACTGTTTCCTGGCTTCTCCGAGTTTTCCATGCCAACTGTTCAATGTGCTCAGTTAAAAATTTGAGTGAGAACAACTGATCGATTTGGCAACCGATCATCTTATTATTATAATATTAATCTAATCCCTGGAATTCGCTTCCTATTAACTTCCCTTTTCCATTTGTACCTAAACCCTCAGTCCAAAACAGTTTGGTAGTTGGTAGCATAAAGCATGATAAGTCAGTAGATCGATAACCAGATACATTATTATGTAGACTAAAGTATTAAACATTACAGCCCAACTACCTTTTTTAGGTGCTGGAACTACATAACTAATTTTATATGCATTTTTGCGTTCTGCATTACGATTACCAAACTATCCAACATATCAGAACTTTGCAATCGAGTAATTTTACTCCCAAAGTGTCATATTATAAAGATATTTCATAAATTTCCCTGACGATCCAGGTTTCCCAAGGCAAGTGATTCATTGCATTGCATTGAAAATGCATTCATTTAGCCTGCCGTTTTACATATTTTCCTAGTGTCACAGACTTCTGGCGAGTCTTTAAGGAAGTCGCGGAGTGTCCTGCCTCCATCAAACGGGCACCCCAAGGCCCATCTCGCTACGTCCCGTCCACCCCGCGTGGCCTTTCGCCCACTGCCGCGCCTCGCCGCGAACGGCGGCTGTATGATCCCGGGTTCTCGGAACATTCTCCCTCCCTACCCGTCAGTGCACATGGCAAACTGTCCGTCCAAATCAATCCTCTCACTCTCTTCGTTTGTTCCGAAAAAAAATACATGCAACCCATGCACGAGAACCCACTTCAACGCGGATAGAGGAATTAAGGAAGTGGGGACGCATTTTGATTGAATGCGCGAAAATGCATGTCCCCAAAGATTAATTACTCGCTTAGAAGAAAAATCATACGAAACGGAACAACTAACTTAAACAATTTGTGATTAATCCTTGTGGTGCGCTTCTGGGTTGTAGGCTATGCCTGAGTACCTATTTGACGCAAATGTTTACCAAAGCTGAAGAACGATACATTTAGGGTGATTGGCAATAAGTCTATGAACATCTTAACTTCCTTCACTTGCTCACATCTGACCTTCGAAAACATATACTATAGGGAATTCTATTAAATAATGAAGCATAAAATGTTAAGGGCACAGCATTTCAACGTGCAATGCAGTACCTATCTTCTTGATCCATCTATAACTCATCATTTTATTGCCGAATTTTTTACTTACAAAACACTCAAGGTGTATAAAAACAGAATACTTTTAGCATAAAGACTAAAGAAAATAATATCATTTTTGAAGAAAATGCAAAGGAATCTTAAAATGTCCAATTATGAACAGCATCCATTAGTTAGACATTACACCTCGTAAAGATATTATTATCGGGTTAATGCTAAACAGCTAGACCTGAAATTTAATGAAAGTACTAATTACCTCCAGCATACGGAATGCATGAAGTTTTTTATCAAAAGTAAAAAGGATTTAAGTGAAATCTACTCTATTTAAGTGAAATCTATTTATTAGGATCTGCAATGACAAAGCAGGAAGATAATAAAAAACCACACCAGTAGCATAAAATGTAGAATGAAACTCTTTGAAACGCGAAGACGCGTTGTCATTTAAAAATAACAACAAAAATATCCATCGTTACCCCGAGGGCGGACTAAACTGAAGTAGTGAAATAAGAAAATTGACTTTGTACCGAGAGTCAGAGGTACTATTGGTCAGAGAGATACTAAGAATCCCCTTGTCTTACACAATTCATGACCATAATATAGATGTTAACAAGACATAGCGGAGTGCCGATAATAATGGCATAAATTGAGAATTGTTATGGAATATAAATAGAACGAATGAGTGAGTAGTAGTGTATCATACTTCTGACAGCAATTCATTTCCCCTTCTCTCCCGCATCCACTTGAGGGATCCGTTTCTCGAAGCCACAAGTCAATTTACAAGTCCTTGGAGTTGGCACAACCAGAGCCTTGTAATGAAAGTTAATATCTCCGCACCAATCACATGTCTGCATTACGCAAGTGAGCCTTCTTTCACATTAATATTGTTTTCGAAAGACTCGTAAATTGACTAATTGACTCGTGCCTTGGACAAATGGGCCGCTGATGTTCCTTCTTATCTCCTTCTTCCATCCCCTCCATCCTCACCCGATGTCCTCCGGCATCCCCCGCCACGCACCCTCCACAGTGGTATATTGCAGGGCGGGACGCACACGTAGTTTTACCCCACCCACACACCAACCCCATTCCAACAGCGTCGTCTGGACTTTCGTCGTCTCCCACACCGCCTCGTGTGCACTTCCTCCACGAAGCAAGCCCGCCT
>LYUA01000181.1:647668-659717 GCA_002093875.1 Calopteryx splendens
ACTTGATCTGTGCCATCAATGCCTACTGGTGGAACTGCTGCCTTTCACCAGGCGGGCAGATAGTCGCGGTCCTTCTTTTTTCGTTGTCTCATTCCAGTGAAGATAGAGGTTTTTGTAGGTTGTCTCGTTCCAGAATATCTGAAAATATTTCGCCCTTGCCAGGATTCGAACAGGCGACCTCTGGTTCCATAGGTGACCACGCTACCCCTAGCCTACCTCGCCCCCTTATTGAACAGATGGAATCAGAGCATAAATCCTATGTCAACATCCCTTCACCCCAGGGACATTTAAGAAGATAACCAGACCCCTGAGGAAACATAACATAGTAACTAGGTTTAACTGAGTGACAAAATAAGGAATGCATTACCCAGGCTCAAGGACAAGATTCCACAGAACCTCTAGAAAGGAATATACTAAGTTCCATGCTCATGTAGGAAATCATAAATAGATGAGACATGAAGGTCCTTGGAAGTCTGCATGCAGGAACACATAAGGACAACAAAGAAGAAAACTTTTCAGCTGTCAGCCATCTCTGATCATACATGAGAAAATCCAGACATGACATTTAATTTGAAGAAGCAAGAGTAATTGTCAAGGAGAACTGGAATTATATCAGACAAATAAGGGAAGCCATTGAAATAATTAAAACTCAAGAGAACTTAGATGAAGATGATGGATACCACCTCCACAAAACATAAAATTTTACAAGCTTTTTTAACCAGTCAGAGAGCAGCAAATAGACAGTTTGGCCAATATCCAAGTCACATTCCTTTGGCCAGAAGACTGACTGGAATTCTAGGAAAATGGTTGTCTGAGAAAGCCAAAGCATGTGGCGAAAACCCAAAATAAATGCATAGATCTTAGTTAAATGTCATTCTAAATTCTTGAACTGCTTCCAAGACAGAAGCTAAACAGAACTGTTTCTTTAAGATCACCATATTTCACACCCAGAATTTATTATAATCACCTTAAAAATTGCAGTAAATAAGAGCGACAGATAAATTATCAGAATGGGGAATCACATGCTGTCAGTCATTTATGGTTCATAACCCTAAGGCAAATACTCTCATTCTTTCTGCATTACTTAAAAAGAGATTCTTAAGTTACAGGGTTTACCATTTTGAGTAGTATTATAATACAAGTAGCAAGATCTGGGATAAGAATTTTAATAAATCCCATCAATCAAGACCCATGACCAAGTATATTAACTTTTATATTTTTGAGTTAAATTTTGTTTCTGCTTAAACATTTTTAAAAAATTCAATCAGTATAACTTAAGCCGTTTTTAATGTGCTTTAATACATTTCCTAAGATGAGACTAAGGAGAGAGATGCATGATAGATCAAAAGGGGAGGCATGGTTGTTCAGTGGGTAGTGCACTGGGCTACTAACTCGAGGACCTGATTTTGATTTTGTGAGATGCCTCGGGACAATCTCAGCTTCACCATGGCTTTACAGAGATCTTTCTGGGAAACAGCAGGTGGGACAGGGAAAGGAACTGGCCCTCCTAATGTTTGAATTTCACTTGTCATTGGGCTCAGTATTAGTTGAGAGATATACCCTCACCTCACCTATCAACTTGAAGGTTAATATAATGATGTTTATTTTTAAATGGATAACATATGTTATATAGAACTATCAATAATAGAACTATATAGAACTATCTATATAGAACTCATCAAAAAATTAATCATTGACATCAGTTAAGTCATATTATTACGCTATACAACAGTAACAGAAGGATAAAAAAATTGAGGACAATCATCAGTTTGATTTGTAATGATCCAGAAATTCCTCTAGTGAGTAAGTACAAAGAGGTTTGCATTAAATAATTTCATTTTTTTTAAGTAACTACATAAAATTATTTAGATACTTTATATACAAACTTTCATTGGCCCATTTACTCATTACATGAATAATACTAATATCTGCAAATGAATTACATGGATATCTGACAATGATACTTACAATGTTTTTATTGTTTAGTTGGTCATGTGGCAATGGAATGTGTCTTCTAAGTAATCACTCCCACTGTAATACATTTTTCTAATAAGGATATTTTTAGTTTTCATTTTAAAACGAGAAGGTGAGGGTATATTTTTAACGGCAGCTGGAAGTTTGTTAACATATTTGCTGCTACACCCACCCATAAGTAGGGATAAGCCTCTGTACCCTACTAATGTTATTTTTTGAGCAATTATAGTTTCCATAGAATGGTTGTGTTTGCTGTGGTTTTTGATAGATCAAAAGGGTATTTGTTAAATTACAAAGAGAGGAAGAAAGGTAGTCAAATTAAAGTTTTCATTAGACTCAGTCACATATTGTGCAAGAATTACAATCAAATGATAGAAAAAAATCTTCGTGCACATCCCCCTATTAAGTATCTCCTCTGAATAACTACCTAATATTCTGGTGAGCCAACCATTTAAGAAAGGGAAGTAATACACTATTCTCATATTTCAACTCAGAAAGTTCAACAAATTAAACTGGCATGTGATACACTCACAAACTCCAAGGTTGCATGCTCAAAACTTGTATGTATAATTTATGGGTTGATATTGCAATTGACTTATTAGCTTTATGAGGCATGTAATGGAAAGCCAAACTCACAAGAATTAGTAAACCCTTTTGCTGACAGCCCCTTGAAGGTAGACTGTGAAAATAGCCAAGCCCATGCCATAGAGTTGGTAAAAATCTTGGTTTCACTTTAATTTAAGTACTTAATCCTATTTAATGATGTTCATATTTATGTCAATTTTGATATTTTTGTGGTTAATTCTTAATTATCCTTTGTTTATGGTCTATTATGTCATTTAGGCACTATACTCAAAGTAAACAAAGCGGGCCAATAGATCGGCCCATGCATGCACAACCAATGAGGGCTGATGGATCATCCTGATGGCAGTAAAAGAGTTAAGCTTAGTTAAGTTAAGAGAGGCCATTAACTTTTTCAACAGAAATAATGCATCAATTAATCTACAGTGGAATATTATGCTAATACCCTAATTCAAAATTATATTTAAAATATATTATATTCCTTTTGGAGTGTGGCGTTGTAGTCTAATGAGTAGAATATTCTGCAACTGACCGGAAGGTCCCGGGTTCATTTCATAGTGACTTTGGACATGCCCAACTACATCCAATCTGTTCTTTTCTGGATTGTCCTGGGGAAATGCATGCAGCTCAGGAAAAGAAACTGGACCACTACCCTGAGTATATTTCATACTCTGCAGGGCTTCGCATAAGGTGAGTTGTCCTCTCACTTATCAACATAGGTTGATCACAGAGGTTCATACCTCATTGGGAAATTTAGCCTCAACAACAAACCTCATGCAACAACTGCTTCCACAAGTTGTGGATCTTGTACAACATACACACCAATTAGAGTTTGGTCAATGAGTCTGTATATGCAGCTTGAAGAATATTTTATGGTGGTTCAACATCTCCTTAAAAACTCAACAATGACAGCCATTTACATACTTCCTTGCTGAGGGTACCAAAGCAGAAATGAACTTAGGTTAATCAAATATTTGGCCAATGACATTATAATATCACAAACATGGCCAATTTTATCAATGTTCATCCAATAAGGGGCTAATGTCAGCTGCCAACTTTGCCCTAGCACTGGCCAACATCCAATGACCAGATTTGATTTCATACAGGCCATTACATACCTGGTATCTCTAGATCACCAAACCAAACTCACCAGCAAATTCAATCATGATTTCCTTTTGGACTTTCTGATTGCCAACTCATAAAGAGAGCACCTGTACAGATTTTTCTAAACATTTTGTGGAGTGAGCATAACAAAGGCCAGGGAAACCTAATCAGCTGTTAAGTCATTATTATTATCGATCAATGATTTTATAAATTGTATCCATTGCAGTACTTATTGGTTACTGCAGACCAAGTTTAAAAAAAAAAGAAAAGGCAATCCAGATTCCTGGAAAGGTCAGAAGAATCAGTGTGAGTGGGTTAGAAGCATTGTAAAGCTGGTCTCACATACAGTTATTTGTCAGTGGTAAATAAAACTTAATGCAGTTATGTAGGAAATCTGTCTTTACAAATTTACAAAATCCTGGCGTCCAAACACCCTTTGCCATATGTCCCTGTGGTTGCTTCCAGAGTAAAATGTATTATAAATGAACCACTTAAAATTAAACAAATATTCACAACACTTTTTTCAATGTAACCCTGCCAAAATGTGTAATCTCCTCTTATGATTAGTCTTTTCATTTAGCTTCCTGCGCATTCCTCATAAGAAATTTGCAGGAATTTTAATATGCACACAATCTTGTGATACACACAAAGTTATGTTTTTCCATGTCCATATCAATTTAAAATCATGTCTTCAAAATGTTTATTTCTCCTTTTCGATGTTAGATCTGAAAATGTATATTTAATTATTTTATTCTGGTAATTTTAACAGATACTGTGCAGAAAAGGGCCAAGAATGATCGGTTGCAGTGAGGGTCAGCTGATACTTATCCAGTGCATGTGACTATGAAGGTGGATGTAAAAGATGAATTAAAAAATTAAAAGATGGTATGTTGTGTCAACTCCAAATGTATTAACAATATATAATAACTTCAAATATTCATGTGAAAAGAGATTTGTTTTCTTTAAAACTTGCTACATCTAAAAATAATGTCCTTCTGCCGGGAAAAATTTTTTGTGTATCTTATGGGGTTGGGACCTAAATTCTCTTTGAAGTAGGGCCTCCACAAACTTAGCCCATCGATCCTTCCACAGCTGGAAACACTTCTAGGAGTCTTTTGGAATGGCCTACAGGTCTACAATTGTTTCTGCATTACCACCTCTCTATTAAGGTCTATACTTGTACACCCATGACCCATCTCCATTTTACTGGGTGTAGAGGAAATGAGGATGCATTGGCAGAATCCAATATGTCCTGCACTTTTTCCCTGACTCTCCGAGTCTTTGCCATGTATACTTACATCTATTGTGGCGTTTAAACCAGTTGTTAGGAATGATTAAACCATTCTTCCTACCCTGCAGTCATTGCTTGCTCCTAAACCGTACTCACTTATTTCACTCCCATCTCTCCCTTCATCCACCACTCCATACAAATCTTTCTTTTCTTTCACCCCCCAATCTCTATTAACCCTTTTCCTGCCAGCGGGCTGATAAATCATCCCACTATGTTTACTTGCAATGATGTGCCTAATTGTAAAAATAGTAACTAAACTATAAAAAGATATAATAAACAATAGGCGATATGCAAAATAGACAATTTATCTAAAAATATCATCAAAATTGACATAAATAATTTTAATTAATTAATTAAGATTAGCTACTTTATATTTTTTCCTAACTTCATGGCATGGGATTGGCAGTTTTCGCAGTCTGCCTGCAAGGGACTGGGAGTGAAAGGGTTAAGAGTCTATTTCCATTAAGTTAATTAATTCTCACAACAATTTCTTCAAGTTAGTCATATGCATTTCCTGCACCTTCCACCCTATGATTTATTTTCTGAATTTAAACCTGAATATTTTGTTGGATCTGCTTTTTAATTTACTAATATATTATCACTCTTCTGTTTACTACTCTTCTTCCTACTTTTATTGTTCAATACTAGAGCTACCCGACACTGATTCTTTTACCCTTACCTGAATATGTATTTCTCTGTGGCTATCGCACAATAATCCCCGCCCCCACTTTCTTTCCATCTCAAGACACACAGACCTAACATTCTAAAATCTCCCCTCTCCATCTTCTGCTTGTGGTTTTTTTTTTACTTCACTGTCTTCAACATTTTCATAACATTCCAAGTCCCTATTCTGACAGTTGCATCCCTTTTGTGTTTTCTATTCTGCAGTTGTCAATTCTGCAGTGTAAGGATTTTATGTGTTGACAACCACAGAGATCTCGTCTCTCCTGCCCCAGTAGGCTGAGTTTCATTGTTGTACACAACATTCATCATCATGTTCATATTCATCATGGTTTTATAGGAGAAATAACCGAGGTGGTGTCCTATTTCCTTCCTCAATAGTGTTTTTAATGTGATACCATCACTTAAATGGCTGCCACATTATTATCCATTCAAAATATCTGTTACTCAGGGGTAGGGGGAAAGGAATGGTATGATCAGATGATTTTGTGGGAACCAATAGAAAATAAGTGGGTCACTAACTGGCAAAAATTCAGTTTCTTTCCAGAGAAACTGCAACACTGACATTCAGTTCTCCCTCTTGTGGGTGTACCTCCACCACTTCCAAGTTCCGAGCTTGACTGAAAGGTCAGTGACAAAGGTATTTTGAACGGATAATACTGTCAGATTCCTTTGAAGCCACCTGAGGAACAGATGCTGTGTGGACAACCCTTCCTCTGACTCCTATCATTTAACCTATCTGGTATACGTGACCCTACCAAGAACAATTATCAATAATCCTGACAAAATAGCTTTTGGGGTCATCAAAATACACAAGCCCTTCCACCATGACAAAGTTGTAGTCCATGGGGAGGGAATCCAGAAATTCAGCCATGTAAAGGTTTATCTTCTGACTAGTGTTCAATCATATCTTTAAAAGGCTGAATCATACCCCAACTGACTTTTTTCCAACAAATAAACTTCTAAGAGTTTGGAGTGGCCATACATTATTATAAGCTACTAGTAATTTGTTGCTTGAAAACAATCTGCATTTTCTGAAATGATTATAAATGGCAAAAGTATGTTTTTTACAATTTCAGATGATGAGTAATTATAGTATAAAGAGTAGGTAGATACTCTGTGTAGTGATACAAATAAGAATTACAAAAAATTTGCTTTTCCACAGAAAATATATATTTATTTCGAAATAAATATATATTTTCTGTGGAAACACCAAGTTTTTGTAATTCTTATTTGTATCATAATGGAATTCCAAAAGTCTCAGCCTCAACTGTATATCATATTAACTCTATGTAATGCATACATACTGGTTTTTCATGCTTTTAAGAGATAATACCAGAAGGAACTCCCAGATAATTTCCAACTACCCTCCAAAATATTTTCCATTTTTTAGGACTCTAATGTGAACATTTACCTTGAGCACTTCCAACCTTTCCTCCAACAATATCCCTTTCAAAAATTGCATGAGAAAAAATCTTTGGAGGTGACATTATGATGACCACTTAATCTAACATGTAAGTCATAGATAGGACTTGTATGTAATTAGGTATTTTAACATTTCTAATTTTCAGCCTTCGTGAGGCACTCTCTGGATAAAGTTGTTTCCACCTTAATTCATCCTACCGTATTAACTTGAGGATATCACAAGGAGATGACTAAATTTAAGGCATTATAACATAAGGTCTTTCCATGCATTAAATTTATATGGGAGGGAATGCCTTATATAAGCACTACCATTTGGAAACCAAAAAAATATATACGCACTACCATTTGGAACAGCCCTGCTCGAAGGGCTAATTGAGAAGTGGGAACCAAATACCATTCATGATCCAACTTGCAAGCAACCTTTGTTGCCTGAATGGTGAAATTGGACTCTAGCAATACTTTCTGCGGCAACCATTTGAAACATCAGAAGCAGGAATAAGATTCAACATGTCTTATGGAATGAAATCCAGTATTCAAAGTGCACAGATTCCTCACCAACTTTCCTTCTATATTAAATGGCCCCACTGACTCTTCCTGCATGTCATAAACAACCAGACAAGAGCACTCTCAGTAGCTCTGTGTTGGCCACCCCTGATTTAGAAGACTACTATTTTTCACACGTGTTACAACATATCCACATATTTACAATCAACATCCTGAATAATGAAATGGAATATTTCCAATATATTTTTAAACATGGTGGGAAATGATACATTCCCCACTTTAATACAATATGATCACACTGATAAAAACTTTTTAAATTTCAAATTGTCATCAAGCTATATAATATGAAAACAACAGGAAATTAGATAATTGGAATTAGCTCTGGTTTGTGACTGAATACTCTTATAAAATGCAAGAAAGTCATACCAAATTGGATAATTATAGTCAATAGTAGAGTTAAATAGATTCACCTCAAAAAGAATTCATACTGACGAGCAGTTACTAATGCTTCTTTTATTATTTCAGTCTGCTCTTGTCTAAGGCCTCCTTCACTAAATAATGCACCTTCAATATCAGAGGCATAAGGAAATTTTTTGGGTGTGTTTCCAGACACATTCAATGCAGAATCCTGAATTCTGCTTTTGCAAAAATGATTCTCCACTGCTTTAGTAAGCAAAAGTATTTTGAACATAAGTTTTTGCATCAATGTGTCTAGTGTTCCGTTCATTGTATCCACATCCCTTGACAATATTTCTGGTACTAGAAAAATAATAATAAATAATCACACAAATTATACAAAGATATAGTTATTGCAAGTATTGAGCAGCATAAAAAAATAAGAAATACTTATATGGATTTCCAATTTATTGCCATAAGGTTATTTACCACAGAAAGGTAAATGGCAATAATCATGGATACTTGATTAAGAAGCTACAATGAAGATACTTACAGTCATCAATATAATGTCCTCCTCTATGGCAATCACGATTGAATAATCTTACACCAGAAACAATTGCTGTTAATTCATTTATATGTTTAACTTGTTCATCTGTTGACTTAAGCAGAAGGTCAGAAAGTTCTGGTGCAGGGAAGACACTCTGCAATGCCACTGTTGTTAATAATGATAAAAAAATCAAAATATTTTTATTTATTTTTTAATACATAAATTATATATTGAAGCAAAACTAATGATGAGAGTTTCACTTTGCAAAATTCCTAAGAGCACAATTCACCTGCAGTTTCCCTAAGAGCCAAAGAATTTGTCAACCCTCCTATTCCTGAGCCTAATATTATTAGAGTAACCAATGAGTTATATGATTTTTCCACTTCTTCAGGATTTTGTGGATACTTGGAAAGGAAATCTTTAAGTATGGGCTCTAAAAGATTTTTTCTATTTTCTCGATTTTCAAGAATCAACTGTTCTGAAAAGGCAAACATAAATATAATAAAATCATTTCTTACAAATACTTGGATAAAACAAGCAATTACTATTCTTTTAAGATTTGCTGTACCACGAGTAACAACTTCCATGTTGAAATACACCTGCATATGCAAAGTAGCCAATGTACATGCTTTTAGACATTTTGCAAGGCACAATTCCTGTAATTCCTTTATATCATCTTTTCCAAGCAATTGGCCTTTTGAATGACTGAATTCTGGATTTTTAACCATTAAATTCACCTGAAACATAGGTCATGATCCACTTTTCAAAGGAGAAATTCCAATATTTGGGTATCCCATGCTGTGATTTCTATAGCAAAGAATAGTTTTAAAATATTATAGTTTGAAAATATTCCCACCAAGTATGCTGCACAGTTCTTTGAAATAATGATGCCTTTTTTGGAGCATAACTTCACCAGATCAGTGACAATACTCTTCAAAAGTTGTTCAGCATCTGAATAGGCTATGCTAGTGGAATCTAGAAAATTTAAATCAGCTAAAGATGTCATCTTGTAACTCCACTAATCCTTGTGAAAAACCATATTTTATTCCTTTCAATCTGGAATAGAATATCGTCTTTTAATGACCAAGATGTAGATTGGATCATTATTAGTTTGGGAGACATTGGCTGGTTAAGAATTTAATAAAAGATATACACATAACAGGAATAAGACAAAATAATATTATTATTTGTTTTCCCAAATATGTTTTTGTAAATATAATTCAAACAATGTTTGATAAAAATAACAATAGAAATGCTCCCATATGGGATTATAGTTATCAAACTAGTAAAAATTTCTCTAAATCATTAAGATCTTTTCAGCCAACCCATTAACTAATAGTTATCATTGTGGAAATTCTCACATAAACATCCAATTGGATATCACATAAAACCAACTAATTATGATAACAAAAGCAAAATTATGATTTCATGCTAAGGATTTAAATTTGTTATAACCTATTAAATCATAAATAGAACTCAGAAAAAATACTTCCAAACTCTTAGAATACATTGGTACTTACCAAAAACACAGTCTGAAGATAAAATGAATTTGTTACCTCCTGTCTCCAGAAGTTCAAAGTTTTTGCTATTAATTACTATTCGAATTAAAATCAGCATTTAAATTTAAATCCTCATAAGAAACATATAAATATCTAATGTATCTGAAAAGTAGGTTTTCTTTGGATATGTACATACAGGCTACTTTTGCAAGAGACCATGATTTGCAAATGAGTTAAGTTCCATAGAAAGCATTCATAAATAAAAAATTCGTACATAAAAAAATGGAATAACCATATTGAATCCACTTGAACTCTTTCTTTAACCAAGGCTAAAGACATTCTCTCAATGGAAATTACCTCCCTGTAGGTTTTCTCACTAATATGAAAAATCAATGGATGCTATAATGATGAAAGAGATGAAACATCAATGGAACTTGGCTAGATTGCCAGAGGAAGGTAGGCATTACGACCAAATGAGCAAATATTCTGAATGCGTTAAAGCAAAAATACGTCAAACAAGAGTTACCTGTACATGAAACTAACCTAAAAGAACAACAAAAGGAAACAAATACCTACTTAAAACTTAAAACTTGATATATGTGCTTGTAATGAGAGGAGATAAATAATCGACTGATTTTATGTGCACATTTATTTTTTGGTTGCTTTCCATATTATTTAGGTGGTATGAGGTGCCAATAAGCCTTTAGTACACACGCACACCGATGGTGTTACTCAAACCAATAACCCAAAGATTGGTAATTGCCAATTTATGGGTCATTGGTTCCCTCTTAAGTGGGAAAAAAACACACCAGCAGCAAGAACACAGCTTTTTTGCTATCAATCACCTTGAATTGAATCATAAATAAATGTAAACATCCCAAACCATGATATAGGTATTTCCACTTATCACAATGCTTAAAGTTAATTATTATCATATCAAAGAATGTCATTTCTCTAGAAATTTGTTCTTAGACATATTAATGAATAGGATTCTTAAATGGGTATTGACACAAAGGATGACTAATGAAATACAAATGATTGGTTTCAATAATAGATTTTTCAGTTACGTAGCATATAATGTACAGTCATTCACTTAACATCCAAGCACATTACAATAACACACTATAATAAACTAAGGAAAATTGCTCTCTATCAGTCTAGCACAATCCTTTATTTTCGAATTTAATAGTTGTGTATTACGATGATGTAATAGTTAATTACGTAGAAGTAAAGTTAAGGCATTTAAATATAGTTTTGTCTGAAAATTGTAATAATCCTATGTCATTTTAAAGCCATTTTAATTCTACTTAATGAATGTTTAAATATTTCCTAAGAGAATAGTGCAGTACGGTAAAACAATTGAAAAAGACAAATAAAAAGACAAATTTCTGTTACATGGTTAGAAAAAGCTACCACCACATTTAGGCATTACACTCTCTTAATATACATAATTCATTATCCGAATTACCAATTCACAATGGACGCCTGTTGACGGGATTATGTGCACACGAAAATATATGACTAATAATCTACAGGGGCAATAATTTGGCTTATTTCAGTGGTGAAGTAAAAGGTGAATAGTTTATCAGTTGCGAACCAGAATATATACAAAGCTACATAAGAACGCCCGAATTACAAGTCTATTTCAAAGTGAAAGAAGTAGACAAATATTTCGCGGGTAAAAATATTACGGATATACTGCGCCTTATAATGCCTCCCATTTTGGCTCCCAATAATTATTTTTGTCAATAAAATTGACACAGTTAATATAAATGGCCAAGGTATACCTTTTAAATCTTTGAAATCGTATCCAGGGTAACCGCATAAAAGTCAACGTTTTAAGTTTGAACCGCGAAATACGAACGATTCAAACCATTCAAACCGATACGATCGGCCGATACTAACAGTTTTTCATGCTAGCTACGTTATTCAAACTAAGTCAAATTTCTTGATTATCTAATTTTAATCAAGAAAATATTAACGAATTAAATTTAATTTTAATTGATAATTAAACGTCATTCAATTCATAAGTTTATACGAACGTTA
>LYUA01000181.1:710892-723466 GCA_002093875.1 Calopteryx splendens
GATTCATTTTATTTCTAGTGTTATATGCATGCACTTCAGACCTAGATGCAAATTTATAATTGATTTACTCCTTGGTCATCAATATACGATTCAATTCTTCCTCTCCACTTTCTTTTAATTATTATTAATAAAATAAAATAATTTTTATAGTTATTTACATGATGTCTTATATTTTGGATTGAATCTATTATTAATTAGTATTTCCTCTTCATATTAGATATCCTGTGAAAGTTATTTCCCATGTATTATTTCTATAGTAGTCATTACTCCATTACTCAATTGTGATTCATACATTCATTTTGTTGTTTGTAATTCAGCTCATTCCAAAAATAATAAACAATTGAATAATTTAGGGTTTGCTTATACAGTATTCCCTCACCAACCATGATGATCCACCCATTTTTAACCAAGAATTTAAGGGAATGGGAAACTATACTTATATACCATGTTTAAAAATATGCACACATTATTTAGGTTACTTGGTGCAGGTTAAGGGATATCCTTAAAGCACCAGCATTAGGAGATGGATTCCCACTAATTTGAGGTAACATTTCTCCTCAATCTTCTTATGTATCAACCTGTCATAGTTTGTTCATGCTGACCAAAGTAATGCTAGGGATATAACGCTTGTGGTTGGTGAAAAATTACTGTGCTCTGAAGAGTAAATCATGTGATATGACTTTTATTTGAAGAAAAAAAAACTGTTTTTTTTATTATTTGGTAAAATAAATATGAATAAGTCTTACCTTCACATATACGATTTAAGGAGGACACAAAGTAGAAGTCACAAACAATGGCCAGACCTAAGAATGTGTAAAATGCTGCAGCAAAGTGAATTATAAGACCACCATATTTCCTTGCATGTGGCCCCATTAGAGGTCTTGGAAACTGCTCAATGGCAGGTGCTGTACAATTTTCTCGGCGAGGTCTCCATGTTGGACGAACCCTTCCACCATTGCCACTGTATCCCAAAATTTAATTATTTTAATATTTCACATAAGGAAGCATTTAATAAAAACATTTCTAACTACAATCCCCGGAAGATATTTAGTCGGGGAGTCCTTTATGAATTACCCTCTTGAGTTTAGCCAGATATGTGGCAGTTTTAAAATGGCAGCTTTTATTAGGCATATTACTGTTCAGGGAAACAACATAAAAGAATAGTCAAGGTTCACAGTGAGTTGACATGCTGCAAATAATACAAAATCTCGAAAGGAATACAATAAATGGTCAAAAAACCCCACTGCTCATTGATTGTGGTTATTTAAGGTAATTGCATAACTTTATTACTAATTTCCTTGATTATTACCTTAAGCACATATGTCCAGATATTTAACATGGGCTTCATTCCTTAAGTAACTCCACTGAGTAAGTTTCACATTTCCCTCACAATGATAAGGGGTTATATCATCTTAATTTTAATGTTTCACCACATAGGTATTGCATGACAACAAAATCCTTATTTAAACCAAATACCACGACAGAAACTTTCCAGAGACAAACTAAAATTCAAAAATTTTTGAGAGTTTGATGGTAATGAAGTTTACGACTCAGTGAAAATAAATTTCAAAATGAACAACAAAATTCCACACTGCGCATATCTTAATCGTTGCTGGTGACACTCACCCATTGTTTGAGCTTCCGTTGGTCGCAGGTGCCGTGGTGGGGGGGTGAGCATCTTTGGGGGAGCCGGTGGTGAAGGTCTTGGGCGACGGCGAATGGGATGCCTTGGCGCCGCCAGGGGAGGGAGACGTCCCGGGACGGGGGATGGCGGAATCGGACGCGGAGGATGCCGTGGATGCAGCGGAGGTCAGGTGGACGAGGAATAGCGCGGCAAGTGCTGCGCAACGAGCGAGCAGCCTGAGGTTCGTGCGCCTTCTGGTAGGTCGTAACTCGGCACCAGATCCCCTTGCGGCGGCCATCACCAGTGGGTGGCCCCTTGAGGCTACGCAGAAGTTTGGCGGAGTGAGAGTTTCATTAAGAAGGAGGAAATTAAACCAGGTGCGCGGGATCAGCGTACGACCAGAAACACTTGCCCCAGTGAAAGTAGGGGAGGGGCGGAGGGGTTTGCGGTGGGGGAGGGGAGGGAGGGGCCTCGGCAACACTGTATCACCGGCGATGTGAATGAGCGAAAAAGATCAATATTAGGAGGTCAATCGAGCTGGCAACATGGCGGCATGATTTCAAGGGTTTGCTTGCAATAATTTTTTGCCAAAATAATTCGTTAAACCTTTCATCAAATTTTCAATGCTGCATCATTCGACGGGACGTGATGCATCGAGGAAAAAAAATTACGGAACAAACTTGAATATTCATTCAACACCGTAACAAATTCCGTCACAGCCGATTTCCGCCTCAGCAAATATATCGCTCTGCATGATGTTCCCTTCTGGGAGCAATATTTTTTAATAGGAGTTTAAAATTTGAGGGATTTAAACAATGTCTGTAAGAGACCATGGTAATGCACAAGAAACGGTACATTAATTTTAAAAAACAGCTTCGCAAAATCCCTTATAACAAAAAATACATTGAGTAAAGAAGTGGGGCAGTGACGGGGCAAGGCTCCTTTGATCGATTTTACTATCCCAAACCTCTTCTGGGTGAAGGAGATAAACATCCCTTATTACGATAAGAATTGCGGTAAAAATGCAGCACATGGAACAAATTTACCCCGAAGCCTGCGTCAAAAGGGTAGTTATAAGAATAGAGCTGCAAGGGTATTTCAACAAATTAATAAAAGTCTAATTTAAATTGGAAATGTTCAATAATTTACCGTAAGATCTATTTTTATTAACAAGAAATTAATTTTATTTCAATATGACAGGCAAGCTGTCATTACTCACTAAACATTTTGCTTCAAAGTAAACTTAGCCTGCATAAAAATAATTTAAATATTACCGGGCCAATATTGAATCTCTAAAGTGCGTAATTTTAGTGGTTCTCCCTCGAATATAAAACAAAAATCCCGTCGAGGGCAAATTAAACTATGGAGCCATTCCAACAAGGGGCTGACGCTCCCACTTTTGAATCTTATTAATGTCCTTTCCAAGTTCGAGGAATTTCGCATCCTGCACATGACAGCCACACACAAAGTGGAGTTCTTTCTCATACGCTCTGGCAGAATGACATGAAGGGGCACTTCAACGGAGATCCGTCGACGTGAGGTGGAACTTATGAGAAATGCTGTCAAATACACTCCAATCACTAGAATACGGAAATTACGAGACCGAAATATCTCAAATGCAGTCGTGCGTTTCGTAAATCAATTCCGGACGGAATTGAGACGCAAGGAATTAAGTGTTTTTTTAACAACTTAACGTCTTTACATTAGCCAAAGGCCCGAAAATTTATAAAAGTGGCGTGTAACCAGTGTAACGAAAACACTTTCGCCGCATGAAAAATCTCACCTTCCGTTCTCCTTCCAGTAGAGATATTTCAGCACTCCCCCGATGCCTCCCTAAACACCACGTCCTACCCTGCGCCCGATAAGGTTTAATATGGACTGATTCCGACAGTCAAGGGGAGATGGCGTGGATGCTCTTTTACCAAAACAAGAATCGGCGACAGTTGATTGTCGTAAAAGTGGGCGTTACCCCTACCGTAGCAAGAAAAAGTCGCGTAATGGAATGGGGAAACATCTCTTCCCTATGATGTTGTAGATGACGTTTACGCCTAAACGTACAATAGCCATTATCGTAAACCTATAATTCATTTTGAAAATTCCCATAAAAACATCCCTAAATGTAATATAAAACATCCCAAACCACCTGTACAGAGAAAAAAGACGTAGTGTATTATAATAAATGCATTGTAGTTATAAGACTCGGTACATGCGAACTACAAGGAATAGTAAATTGACTTGTATCTTGGAGAAAATGAACCTCTAGTCGGACTTCCGAATGTACAAGCGCACACCTTGAACTTTGCTTTCGTCAGTACTGGCCACGTTATTCAAATTTTCGTGGGCTACACCAAAAAGAGTAACAATATACCAGATCACTAGCACCAAAATTAAAGTCATTTAATTAAGGAAAAATTAATTCAAATACATACATTTATTTTAGCACTGTGTGATCACAAGATTAAGATACTAAGAGATTCGTACCCTTGATTTTGAATTAGCCAAAAAAGAGGAGATACATACGGTACGGTGTGGTCGACCAGTGGGTAGAACGCTGAGCTTACTAACCGGTAGAGTTCGATTCCGGTTGATGCCTCAGCTTTGTGATTTTTCGGATACTAGGTCTTCCTGGGAAACTGCAGGCGGCACAGCAAACAGAACTTGCCCCCCTTTCCATGATGTATGGATTTCACACGGCGTTGGGTTTATTATTATGTGAGTTCTAGTCTCACCTACCAAACCAACCTTCGGATTGATTAATGTGATATTGCACGACGTATTTAAAAAAAATTAAAAGTCGCAACAATGTCTCTTCACCAAAACATGGAGCTTCAAAACAGAAATTATAAGAAATTTGAAATTCTTACTCGTATTAGAAAAGTCAACCCGTGAAAATTATTAATATAACATGTTTCTTGTAACCTATGAATAAAAATCCAAAAGCCAAATGCAATAGACATTATCCAACTTTACAAAATAAGTACATACATGTATATAAAGCAGAAATGTCACCAAAACGAAGGTAAAAATCCCGGACAGTTCCGTTTCTGGCCAACAATTCTTTCCAATGAGTGGAAGGATATACGGCAACATCCCAATAATGCTGACCCCTAGATCAGATGTATTCACCCTCTTTCATTAGTATTCAAGCGCGGACGCGGGTGAATACCAAAGCTATTTTTTTCGGGAGAAGTAAGGAGGCGGTGGCAGCGTCAGCCGGAATGGAACAAGATTTCGTCTGGTGGGCTATACCTACCTATTCGTATTTCTGGGGTTACGTGACACTATCCTTCACGGGTGAGGCCCCCGCGTTCGAAAAGGCCGATATCCTTGAGCTCTTGTCGAACTCAGGGCGACCGAAATAAAAACACACGAGAAAGGGAAAGAGAAGCATATCAGTTTCTTTTCTCACGCCTCGGGACGTGTTTCGAATGCTACTTGCTACGCTATCAAGCAGTATGTGGAAGCTGGATTTTTTCAATATCTCTAACGAATCATGTCTGGAGTATTTCTTCATGAAGTACTCTCTGCTCTCGCAGTAATCCACCCAATCCAACAACTGGTAGTGAAAAAAAGCTCACTTGACTTAATGATGTGTACATTAGTATCTTGTCTTGGGTATTGAAGAAAGAAATTTGCTTTTCCAATGAGCGGAAGGATAGACGGTAACATCCCAATATATTTACCCCTAGATTAGATACTTTCACCCTCTTTCATTAGTATGCCAGCTCGGAGGCGGGATATTATCAATTCTATTTTATTTTGGAGAAGTGAGGTGCCGATGGCAGCGACAGCCGGCAAAGAAGCGGATAGATTTGAAAAACTTGACCATCCTCAAGAATAAACTTAGTAGAAGTAGTCTACCTTCAGGCGTAAATTTGTGGGAATGGTGGATGTCCATGGCTGTAATTTTGGCACGGTACTTTTCGGTTTTAATATCTCAGACCAGCGGCGTAGCTAGTTTGTGCCGAGCTGGGCAGTCCCTGAGGCTTTCATTTCCCCCGGGTTTTCATTCTTGCTAGGGAGGAGGGCGGTGGCAGAGTTTAGGGGGGATGGGGAAAATTCTCACCCCCAAAAAAAGTACCTCGGATCCCCCCCGACCCGGCTACATCATTGGCTCAGATCGGCTGCAACAAATTATGGTGAAACCGATCATAAACCATTCGAATTGTCACTTGGTCACAATTATCTGACATATAATCAGAATTTATTAACCACATTAATAGTGGAGCATCATCTCTGGAAGCTAATAAATTCAGATGAAGACATTTGGATAAATGTGGAACATAGAGTCTGAGTTTACTTTCGTATTTATAATGCCGTGGGGTAACTACTTGAATGCAAATATTGTTATTTCAAAGGCGAAATTCAATTATTGTGTAAAGAAACAGAATTCTTGGAGATTATACATTTTCTACCTAAGGCAAAGTCCGTGGAATTCACTTAAAATCCATAAAAAATACTGACATTTTTACACTTCATGGAATTTATTGTAGAAGCATGAAAATTCAACAAAGATACTAAACAATGTTCAATGGTATATAACAATGTTTAGTTTGTAATAGTAGCAATTTTTATGGATTATAATTACCTAATGAATTCCATAAATTTAGGTTTTCACATGATTTCACATAATTTGTTAAACTGCCTACATCATAGAGCAAGAATATTTATTTGTCATGAAAACAATTTAACTAATGTAGAATAACAGAAACATTTTACAGCTGGTGCTGTGTGGCAATATCTAGTGTTTAGTGTCAACTATCAATTGTAGGGTCTTCAGTTGAAATCTCATGCAATGCCTTTGGACAACACCATCTAAAATCTAGTAGTGTGATTATCTGGTTTTAGAACTTCGTGGAAAAGCAATTTGTGGCACAGGTAAAAGGACTTGGTCACTCTGACTCAAATGTAAACCTTCAGCAGAATATAAGAATACAGCAGAATGGGGGTACATTCATAATAGCTAAAAAGAAATTCCAAACACCAAAGCACATATCTTCCAAATTCCCCAAAAATACTAAACTAGGCACTAATTCCAGAGATAAGTACAGACAATAAGTTTAGGAAACCTCTGAATGGATGACACTGATATCTTCTGGCACTTCTATATAAGGGCAAATTCCCTTGAAACCGATATCCTTGGTTTTCCCGAACCAGCTGTCATGCAGTGTGGTTGATTTAAAGATAGTGTACAGTGATTTTGTTTTAAATCAACCCAACTCACATGAAATTTACACATAAAGAGTAGGGGGGAGGGGCAGAGTTCCTTTCCCTGTGCCACCGGGAGTTTTGAATGACCAGAAAATTTAAATGCTTGAATTTCAGATATGGTTGCCTGAATACATCACCCTAATTTGAACCTGGTAGGTACTCTCCAGTCTTTTGGTCGACACTCTACCCACTAGGATACCATGACACCCAGAATTAATACTATTAATGTACTATTATTACAGGGAACTATTATAACTTCCTATTATAATTATAAATATATTATTTATAACTCTTGAGCTTTCAAAGCTCAGTGCCATAAAGAAAATATGACCTGTGACTGCAGTTATAACACATAACAAATAAGTAAAAATAATTATAGAACATTGTCAGAGGCTAATCATAAGTTTTTAAAATAGATAGAACATCTTATCTATGCATCTTTTACATTAAATCAATATGCTCTGAAGGTGATTACATTTCAAATAAAACATTATTACTAAGCCAGATTAAAATAAAGATATATCTCAAGTGGTGGAAGGGTAGCCTAGTGGGAAGGGCATTCAGGACACCATAGGGTCTAATTCAGGTGATGTCAATTATCTGAACACACCCAGATATGCCTAATCCGAGTGATTTTCTGGGTAAGAAAAATGTAAAAAAAACTGTATTTGTATAGTGAATAGAATCAATTTCCCTACCCAATGTGAATTTCATTTTGTACTATTCAGAACATCAGTCCTTCAAACTCACAACTGGGTTGAAGACTGTTATTTTGTGTGCATCTCAAGTATTCACATCTATCACTATCAAGGCTATGTTAGATTGAAGATGTTGCCACCAACATCTTCAACATCAGTCAATATCCAACATCAACCCTCATCTTTGGTATCCACAGTTATCTGCCGTATAGCAGCAATATTCGAAATCCCAGAAAATGTTGAAAACTAATAACATGCTGACATCCCCTCATATGCCAATATTCACAGACATGCTTATATCCTTAAGCAGGCTCAGATATTTAGATCAAAATCTATTACACCTGTAACATTAACATCCATTCAAAATTGAGTCACAATATAAACTTTAAATATCACATAGGCATCCATCACTGAATCTTAAGAAAACTTAGTATATATCATTGCTCATCACTATCAATAGTTTCTATTTTTAAGTCCACTTTCTAACAAAATTTCTTTCTAATACAATTTCTAAAAAAATCTTTTTATTATAACACATGTATTTGGGGTTACCTGTATGTGTTAAATAAATTATTATTATAAAAAGTTACACTGCTGGGGTATTCTCATAGCTCCCTAATAGTCTTGCAAGAAGCCACACCTAATGGAAAATGATACATGCATCAATCTGTATCCAAAATGAAATTGTAGCAATAATGTATCATCTTATCATTAAAATAATTATTTGATCTCAATACATTTGTAGGTGTTGTATAATTACAACACTGTGGTACAATTATAACACTGATTATTTTCATGTGGTCTGAAATGAATAAGAATAGGATGCTCTACTTACTATCACCAGAAGAGTATTAAAATTACTGTAGAGATATATTTTTTCAAATCATATAGAACTTCAATTTTTGGTAATAGCCTTCAAAAACAATAATAAAATTCAATATGACACATCCTTTATTATTATACATTATGTTAAACACAGGAGCTAATCGAATGATACACAATTGGATAGGTGAAATTCTCCAAACATTTTCAGGTAGTCCAGTCCTATGGTCAATAAATGTTTGATGTGAAAACAAAGTTATTTCATTACCACATCCAACCTTTTATTAGAAATAGGATGTAGTTTTCATGGCAACAAAAATCATTTACAAACAAAGAACCTTGAAACACAATTTAGTATGAACCAAAATATTTATTTTCTACTTAGGTCCCCTATTTTGCTCTAAATAGCATCACAGGTCAATTATACATGTCACTGACTTTTCTGGAAAACTAGTGGCATGACACTGACTTCTCATGTTCTTGAGTCTCGTCTTGAAACTGTTATCATGCCAAAATCTATCACAATATTCAAAACAATGTTAACAAATAAAGAAATTACTTAAGAAGCACATCGAGAGTGAACACCCAAGTCAGGTGATTAGTGGAATGAGTGGAGTAACTTTCACCCAGGTGTGCATGAATTTTAGAGTAATGACCCTTGATGGAAACCTTGGAAATTGCATAAATATTAGTATATATTGAGTACAAAAACTAATATGAATGGGTGATTATAATTTTAATAATCACAACAAACAATGTACTAATGTCATAACAGGCTGCTTTAATTGTAACTTCATCATTATTGGCTTCTTTCTTTTCTGTTTACCTCTGGCATCCCAGTATGTAATAGCATTGAAATTCCACCCCCTGATGGAAGGTTAAAACTTCACCTTCCTTTCTGGGTGGTATTGAAATGTTTCACCACAACTCACATGGGTGCCATCCAAATTATTCAGATGCATCTGAACAACATTAACATTACTTGAGTTCACACAGGTGCTATTTATGAATGCACTCAAGGAACATTATTGAATTCAGCAACATTGGTCTACTTAATAAGCAAGGGTCATGACCATGAACAAAAATAGAAAAATGCCGGTCTCACAAATTGGCCAAATCTGCTTCTTTAGAAATGACAAACAAAAAAGTGCTAACGATAAATTCTTTTATAAAAATGGTCCTTAGTTTTGTGACAAGGTTATGAATGGTCTTTGCATTTTAAATGGAATAACATTATGGATAAAAAAATCTTACTGAAACCTATCCTACAGAAAATTTCCATTAAAACCTTGTCATTATCAATGTCTCAAAACTGATAAAATTGTATTCCTTTTCTTCTACAAAATACATAATCATGCTGTTGTTTTTCTATCATTTTTACCACATACAATCTTGTGCATAATAGTAATCTGTAATTGAATAGATACAACAATCATTGCAAGCCAGAACTCTAGTGGTACCCTAAGATCCTAATGAGTTCTCTCTATCACAAGGTGAGAAATCATAATTTAAGCATGATGGTTATAAGATTTTTTTAGAGTGGAGGTTTATGTCATTGACAGGGGGATCAGAAAATCCATTAGGGACAGGAAGTGCAATGCACATATAAAAAATTAGGTCACAGTTACTTAAAGTTTACTTATTTCAAAATATTTATCATTGATAGCCACCACAACTGTTCTCAGCTATTAATTTGTTTCAGATATGAAAAGCTCAATAATGTAAAAAAATAAAATAAACTGCATGAATAAAACATTTATTCATGTACTATGTTACCAGATTTTGCCAGGCATTAAACATGATTAAAATGCAGTTTAAATTTTGCTCCCAACAAATGAAAATTGTAAATATAAAACAAAAGAATGAATTTTAAGTTCATTAGCATAATTTATTTTTTTAATGTTATATCACATAGTGGCAACAGGTATGTGAAATTATTATTCCCACCAATGCCATAATACATTGCACTTTAACTGCAATTTAATAAGATGCATAATTGAGATATCATTCATTAATTAGGATTATTTTTAAAGTTCACAGAATATCCTCCACTGTTTGGGTCCTTGGTCATTTGAAAGTTACTTGTTGAGAGACCAAAAGGGCGAAGAATCATATTTCCAAGGTCCTTTAACTTTCCTGATAAGAAAATAATCTCAAATTAGATATTGAATACAGAATAATAATTATTAAATACTAACTCAATTGAAATGAAGGAAGTAATGAGCTTACCTAACATTTCTTCTTTTAGTTTTTCATTCCTCTCAGTAATTTGATCCGGTAACCTCTGAAATAAAAATTTAATTCATGTCTTAACTTATAATAATATCTAAAATATATGTAGTTTTTATCACGACATGTTGAAAATACATATTACATTATATTATGCAAATGCTAGTCAAATTATCCCTTGGAAATCATTATTATTATTATTGGTAATCTACCAGTTAAGGTATGTTTCTGATGGACACACCCATACAGTAACTCTTTCTTCATAAGACGTATGAAGGACGGAGGTAAGTAAGGCAGGTTGTACGGATTTCTCTTCCTCCCCCATCCTCGCTTACCCAACATTCTACTCTCTTTCACCTTCTTCAGCAATCCATTGCCACTCAGCACACCCTACATTCACTTCTCCTGCCTCCTTTGAATTTCTCCCAAGAGCCTTATTTCCTCTCCTGCCATTGCCAAAATTTCTTCTTTCATTTTCTTTTCCACCCATTTGACTTTTTCCATCCATTTGACTTTTTCCATCCTTCTCCATACCCACAACTTAAAAGCCTTCAACCTACACTTTTCATCATGCCTCAATGGCAAAGTTTCTGAGTCATACAAAACTACACTCCATATCCACAGATGCATTTAAACTAATTTTCAAGTTCTTTGGCTGGATATGAATTGAAAACAAACAATAAATATTGACAGTGAGATATTGATAGAATTTCCAGACTTAGGACAACACTTAATGAAAGATAATTTGAAATATAGAATAGGGTCGTTGAAAAATCAACAGCTTGCAACTCTCTCATTGCAAGCAAATAAGAACACCTGCCAAGAGTTAAAACAATGCAGCAGTGCATTACGGTTTGTTGTCAGGTAAAACATCTAAGAACAATCCCTCCATTAAAATAACCTCCTCTGATATGCACTCACATATCTACAATTTGAGACCAAAGCCCATTTTCTTCCTCCTGACTACCTCTCGAGATTTTGATTTGTACCTCCTATTACAGTAAGTACTCACTATGGACTTATCAATAACATAATTACATATAAAAATAACATGGAGAATGAATAATACTTTCTGTGAAACAAAAAGTCTATATATTGCATTTTATGAGTAGTATAATGGAATACCACAAATTCTCAGCCTCCACTATCTCTTTCACACACAGGTCAATTTTTTAAAAAATGCATAATAATTATTTAATTGTCACATTGGTAAATTCTTCAAAGGTGTTAATGTAATACAAAACTCAATCGTGTCCAAAATGTCATCCATTAAGTAAACATTTGGCAAAATATTTATCTACTTCATGTTTATCAAAGTAAAAACAATTTTTTTGCCAACAAATCTCAAAATATTTAAAATAAAGTAACTGCCAAGCCTCGACTTTGTGAAATTACAGTTTAAGGGTGAAAATAAAAGCCAACTTAAGATAAATTTTACCCATTTATTGAGCAGCTAGATACATTTCAGCAATTGAACATTATCATCAAATGTATTGTATGCTCCTAGCAAAGTACAACATATGAATAAAAAATTAGTGGAGGTGAGGGGGATTTTTGAAGTGAAGTAAGAATGGTTGGGTGAAAATGGCTACGAAGTAAATATTGGGGGGGAGAGGGGTTGGAGCACGGAAGGCAAGGGGAGGGAGATGTTACACAGTAGGAGGTGACTGTGGGGAAACTGAGGTGGTGGTGGTTGGTGGATGGAGGGGACACAGACATTAACATGGGTGAATGAAGGGGGAAGATGTACTCGTTTACAACAATGGTTGGGGGTTCTTTCCTTCCTTTCCTATCTCCAATTATTCTAAGATATTGAGTTTCTGGAGTGGTGTATTTTGGTGTAAAATTGGAGTTGTGGTTAGAATCATAAATGCGTTTTGTGAAATGGAGAGAGGGATGTTTGTGGATGAAAGCATGCTGGTGCTCAGGAAGAGAAATTAATACACTGCAATTCCACACAAAAAATTTATTACACGACCATGGTTTCGCC
>LYUA01000181.1:766385-778055 GCA_002093875.1 Calopteryx splendens
AGGTCATATGGAAGTCGACTGGGCTGCAAGCTGATGAATTTTGCACAGCTACTTCTGTAGAAATGCATTGTAAAAAGTTTAATTTCAAGTAGAAAACATACATATAAACCCATAAATCAAGATTTTAATCAATGGAATATCCAGTGACTCACCATTAGGATCTGATGCTGGCCCACTGTCTTCACTCCCTCCAGGCCCAGCATAGACACAATAGGGAGGGGCAAAACCTTTATGGCAATGGCAGTGAGATTTACTGTTGCAGACACCATTTCCATTGCAACCCTGAAGACACCCCTTAGGGTTAGACCCACCAAGTACTAATGATCCAACTGGAAGGCACTTCTGATTTACGCACATCTATAAGGAATAAAACCAAGCATAAAAAACATTGCAATCTTAAGCAAGCACAAATTCAATTTTTTTATCGAGTTCAATTTTATTGAGTTATTGGGTTCAATTATTCAATTTTATTATTAATTTTTTAATTTTATTTTTATTTATTTTACACCTGTCATTGGAGTGAATGCTAACAAATATAAATCATGGAATAGAGATTCAGCATAAAGGCAGATTATGTTTGGAAGACATTTTTTAGTACTTATAATATATCTTGATATTTACATCAAATACAGGTTTCCTTTTTCAACCATGGTTTTGTCTCCTGAGGCCCTTGTTTATCCGCGGCCCACGTTTTAAGTACCACTATTCTCAATTGAGGGTATTTCCCTTGCATATGCACAGTTATGACCAACCATTTGTCAATTGAAACATGTCAATTTCGCAAACTTTGTTGCCATTGTAGCTAACCAACTCATTAAAATAGGTTTTGCAGCAGATTTAACTCCGTACCAATATTAAATTTCACTATTCTATCATTTCGTCATATTGAAGCATTTAACAAGTATGAATGATTCCTTTTCACCCTCCAATTCGGTGTGCCCACAATCGAAATGCTTCGTTGGATAATTTTTTATTCTTTTCTCAGGGGAGGACCATTTGCTCTGATCAAACAGGCGGCTCAGTCAGAAAAAAATAGTTAATTATGTGCATTTTTCATCGGAAGTATCACTCAGCTAAACAGTCGCTGCCAGTCAGTGAGTTTAAAGAATTTCCAGATGTTGGTGATGAAGTTCAGCAGATTGTTACCATTGCAAGGTGCTTATAAGGAGAAGGGCTAAAAGATATGCAGGCTTTGGATGAACTTCTCGAAAATGTAGGTGTAGTACTTCTCGATTCACTTCTCCTCGATGAGCAACTCATCACCATTGACAATGAAAAGAAATAGGAAGGAGATGAGAATGAAGAAGAGCTTTCAAATTTTACGATGTCGAATAAAAACAAAATGATAGATATGGCAACAGAATTATCCGAGTTTACGGTTTCCATGGATCCCCAAGTGGATTGCAATTTGATTTTTTTAAAGGGATAAGATGAATGACTACATCCATGTAAGGAGGTACAAAAGAATCTAGGTCAAATAATGATCCAGCAAGCCACCTTGTCATTCTTCAATAAGAAAATTAGGGATGAAATGGAAAATGCAGTAAGGCTTTTGTCTTCTGCTACCCCTTCCTAAGCTAAAATAGTGTCTATTGAGTCAATATTTTTCATCATTCATTCATTACCAGCCATGTTTGTAGATAATACATGTAATGCGATGCACAAAATGTTTATGTTGGGAAGTAACCATAATCCTTTGACCAGTAATTCTAAAATTATTTTTAGAGTAAGACCAATTGAGTGCATTTAGTTCCAAAATGTCAACACAGATGGAAGTGACACAGCCATTTTGTTCATATTTTACAGCATGGATACCGGCAATTTCATGAGAGATCACTATCAGATAGTGGGGGAAAATATTTCTGCCTCTATATAAACATAGATTATTCAACTATAAATAAACATACGTGAATTTTTACTATAGTTATGTAGAACATGAAATCTAACCCCCGATTTTCCATATACTTAGTGGTTTTCCAACCACAGTTTTGTCAACCGTGGCGTTTTTCAGTAACATAACCCCCACGGTTCACGAGGGATACCTTTACTAAGATTTCCACTCAGAGAAAGGCTTATGCATATTATCAAACAGTTTCAATGCAAGGATGTGACCAAGTGTGATGTGATGTGACAAGAATGGTAAATACAAATACACACCTATAGATACTTGTAAAAATGTGCTTACACACACAATTATTACAACTTCTAAAGGAACAACATGAAAATGAAAATGTACCAGCTGACTTTAACAGAGGATATTAAAATAAGAATTTAAATTTTGACTTGTGCTACCGGTCAGTCAGCCAGTTTATACCTAATATTTTTGCTTTAATTTTTGTTTTCTTTAAAAACATTACAAGCCAAATGTAAAAGATAAATTGGATAAAATCAATCACAAATAATTTAGCTCATTTTACCTGAGTATGGAGAATAAATTAACTGAATACATGTCACAATTATTTGAAAATATTTATGAATCAGGTAGAGTTATGAAAAAATTCAGAAACCAACACACCTTGCCATGACCACATTTGGCACCATCGGGAGCTAATCCAGGATCAACTTCATTGAGCCCAAGATCTACAATAGCCGTGCGACACGGAATTATGGACCCTCCGCTATTGATGAATGAATGAGATAAAATAGCCACCGATTCCATGCCAAACTCCAGTCGCTCATTCAGATGTTTACAGTGTAACATTCCACACATTATGTTGCTAAAAAAAAAGAATTCATACTGTAAATTTGCAGATATTATTTTGAAGGTTGAATTAAATATTACCAGATGCTAAGTGTACTCTCTATGGCTAATGAAATACTATAAAACTGCGTATCTTTAATGGCCAACAGTATAAGTACTGAGAACTTCTTATAAATGATGGCAGTAAAGCTGGTAAATACATCAGTCATATTTTAAGACACAAAATGCTTTTGACCCTTTCACACAAGTAGGATTTGCTACAAAATACCTCCAATGCCCTAAGTACAACGAGGTATACTCTACAACTCTATACTGAACACTGTCCTGAAGAAGACACCATATGAATGGCTAATAATGTGCACTTAAAAAAAGTTGTATTGTATTACCACATTCAGTCCAATCATAACTTGAATAACGTATATCCATGGTTTGACAGGAAATGGATTATGAAAAACACATTACTTCCCCTGACTATGTTGCTATCACAGACGAATTGATGAGGGTGCTCTAATATCAGTATTTTCCATTGAACAGCTCAGTTTTGAAAGAAGAAAAACAGCTATGTTTTCCTTGAGTTTTATAGAGAAAGGATATTGAAGAACTCATGCTATAGGATGCTCATGGATAGTATGCTGAATGAATGCAAATGACTGATGGATTATTTTTGGCAATTAAGTGTAGGCTGATAACCAGGATGTTGGATTTTAGGAGTGGATAAAGGGTTTTGAGAAACCTGGCATTGCAACGCCAGGTCCAGTCCAGTCCATGGACTAACCTTGAAACAAAAAACAATCCACAGTTTAACATGTCAAGAAATGCATATAATATTTAGAAACTGACATATTTTTCACGTGGCACTTTTCGTAGGGAATGGAATATCACTTAAAAATCCTCCTCCTTCCTGGGAGTGAGGCTTTTGGCATGGGAAGTCAGTGTACAACCCACCACTCCAACCTGATCCCCAACAGTTTGAAAGGAAATAAGGGGTTAGTGAAGGAAAAAGGTACAGGAAATTTCTAAAAGCATTATCTATCGACACTTAAAAAAAATATGTTCACACAAAAAACTCTAGAAAATTAAAAAGTAAATATATAATTTTTTCACCATTTAAACATGTTTATGCATTGTAATTCCTAAACGTATTTTTATAAAAGTAATGCACCAATTTATCTTCATAGAAAACTTACTCTTCAGCACATTTGTTGTATGATTGGTTCAGCCTGTTATAGCCACAGTTCCCATGCCTACTTCCTTTGGTATTCATACTATAGCACTGCGAATCTGAGCTTCTACCAGAGGGACCCCAAAGAAGACGGCACTGGTCTGTATGGGTACGGCATGATCCTTGGTAGCAGAATGCCTAAAAAGAAATACAGCATGTTAAGAATTTAAACTGGCAAAGAAAACCATATTTTAACAATTTAGGTTACAGAACATTGGAATGGAAAGAAGACTTCATTTTTCAAGAATAATATGGTTATTTTATGAAAATCCCTTTTGGTTCATCATTTTTTTGTGAATTATATAGCAGGTCTACACACCAAATCCTGGAGAGGAAGAAAACTGGCCTGCACGCATAATTAATTTGGTGACAACAGTAATGCAATAATGGATCTTCATAATGTCAGTGAATGTACTGATTCCCGGTGCTAATATGAATCATTGGAGCTGGGTCACAAAATATGTGATCATTAACTGCATTAAGAGGAAAATCATTTTATAGAGCCCAAAATAGGTATGCAATCATGCTCCAGGATTTGATCCCAGTACATCTATTTGGAATTGGATTGAATGTAATTTTAATAGTTGGAATATTTACCATGAGTTTATCTTGCTCTTTATCTCATCATAAATTAAGGATTGAATTTAGAACTGAAGCTGGGTATGGACTATATGCAGGCAGTTTTTGGCTTGGATCACTTTTTTTTAGTTATGATACAGATACTGGGATGTATTAATGCAGCTCCACAGTGCAAAGACATTCAAATAGACAATATTTGCTTATGTGCACTTAATTTTTGATCCACTATTGTGATATAACTATCAAATATGACTCAAAAGTTTTCTAGTTCAGACTCATATTTTTCTTTATCTACCACTATAATATAGGTATCAAATATGCATTAGAATAAATCAAGAAATATGTGGCTCCACTACTGACAACTTTTCTATCATACATTTATATTCAACAAAGATTACACATGGCACAATTCAGAAATTTGACTTCCTGTTTAAATAGAAATTCACCAAATGTAGTTTCAAGTGCAAACCCACTATCTTACAGATAAGGGCAACATACACAAATTCCTTTTTTATGCAAATCATGAAGCAGAAGCACAACGTAATAGTTCAACATTACAAATACATAGTTTATTCTTCCAAAACCATAATAAATTCACCTTTCCACGGTCACAGGTTTCTCCATCCATTTTGAAAACATCAGCAGGACAATATTCTGACTGCCCTGTGCAATATTCTGGTAAGTCACACTCATGGTCAGCAGATCTGCACATGGTCCCAGCTGTCTTTGGTTTGCAAGTCTAATGGATGAAATAAAAAAATATTCCTAAATATTCTTGCATGAGCAATTATTAATTTATGGTTCACATTAGAAATTGTTTAAAAAATAATGAACTGAAGTTAGATACATCAATAATTAATGGCATCTAGTCACTGGTATTTCTACCGATCATGATGGAAGCACAAACTAAACAAGTTAAAAAATAAAATAAGCAAGTTCAGGAAGCACAACAGCTAATGAACTTTTTATTTACTATCATCATAAGCATAAATGGAGATATCTTGGCTTCATGTCTCCACTTGGAGACAAATCTCATTTTTGAGCAGCTGAGCTAACTTATGGTGTAAAAGGCTTTTGAGTTATAAGGGCAGATAATTGAAACGGAACAGTAGGCAGTGTGTTAAATGAAATTTAAAAAAATTAAAAGTCAATTCAATACTTTCACATGCCTAAATTAGTACAGCTGGATGGTATGAAGGAATAGAGGAAATGTTTTGAATAAGACACTCAGATATTCCTTGTTTAATTTATATTACAAAACCAATTGAACAGTCTCAACCAAGTTCCCAATTTCAGCACACAAGAGTTAATACTGCGGCTAACACAAAAGATCAAACATTTCTTTTTTAATCACTTCACTGTGAATTAAGTCTATCTCATTTTTAACTCATTTTTACTTTCTCTAACTATGATGATTGATGACAAGTAGCCACTCTAAAATAAACTTTGCTTTTTCACAGTAACATTCAAAAAGTGTAAATTAAATCATGCATTCAATTACAGAAATTAATATATTAAACTGACTTATTTCCCACTCAAAAATAAGAAATAGCTCATAAAATACCTATTACAATGAATATCTCACTGATGGAGTATAAGGATATTGAAACCATTTTTATACCATTTATTAAACATTTACAGATTTCATAACATTTGAACCATGCAATTGCTATTCCATAGGCTGAGAAAATTAAACATCATGGCTCGAAAAAAAAACTCCCAAATACATTATACCTACATACTGTGGTAGTTACAGATTTAAAATTAATTAATAAAAATGGACTCTGAAACAATTTAAAACTTAGTTCAAAGAAGTTCTTTAACTTACCTTTAAGTCACAGCATTGCCCTGTAGCACATGATGTATTTGGGACAAGCATGCAAGTGTCAGCAACACAACAAGGATTATCACAATGTTGACTAAGGCCACAGTCACATTGTTCACCAGCCTCTACAAAACCATTACCACAAACTGGACTTTCAAAAAGCCTAAAGAAGATATAATTAGCAAGATTAATGACTGGAGAGGAAAAGCTTAAACTCATCATTTGAACATAGATAGGAACGCAAAAATTAGACTAATTTTTTTTACAATAAATCAATGAGGTTTTTGAGATAAAACTATTGAAAATATTGAACCCACTTTTCAGGCTTGTTTCGAAGACAGTAGTCCATTCCATGCTCAAATGCTAAAGCCAAATATTCAAGACTGCATGAGCTCCAATGTATTGGACTCATTGCACTGGAAATAAATTTGAATACAGTATATTTTTAATAAAAAAATGAAAAAACAAAAAGTTTAATCTTCACATACATGACATTTCAAAAAATCAATATTTTAGACACGAAAATTGTCATGCATTTTACCTTGAGGAAGGTGCCATTATGCACCTGTCAGAAGGGCAGTTACAATCAGAGTTATCATGTTCCATTCCAAAATTGTGACCCATTTCATGAGCAACAGTTGTTGCAACAAGTCCAACAACACTGCTGTGATCCATACTCACTCCACCAGAAAATTCATATGTACATATGGGGCCTTTGAGGGCTTTACCCACAACTCCTCCTTTGAATTGGATACGCCTGTTGTGAAATAGATGAGGAAATCAGGTATCAGACATGTAAAAAGCATCAACATTGCCCAATCACAGAGACCAAGCTTTTTCCATACTGAAAATCTCCCTCTGCACAAGTTGTGCACATGTAATTTCAATCGTGGAGTGGAGAAAACACATGCCAACACCATTCAATCGCACTTACGTGAGCAGTTGTGCATTGTCATTGGGGTGCTCTTTGACGAGACGTCCACGGCGATAATGGAGGAAATTAGTGAGAGTGGTATCTCCATTTGTGGACAAGGCAATTTCATCAAATTCAGTCCATACGACAACACCAACAAGTGCTACAAATATGTTCAATGGCACATAGAGCTATAAGAAAAGTAAAGAACAAAATAAAATATATTATCTAATTAAAATTTATATCAAATAAAGAAAATTACCAAAGAGAACTAAACATTATATTGCGTGGCATATAATTGATTAATTAAAGAAAACAATCACATCATAAGGAACTAAAAGAAACTATTATTTCAATCAGCCTTGAAAGAACTGATTTACTTCTCTGATGCTAAATATTTTGAGATTGAAGCAAGTATAAAATTATTTAGTAATGGGCTCCATTAATACAAAACCATATATTTATGACAAAATTCTGTTCACAACTTACAGCATTTATGATGTTAGCTATGTCCTTGCAATGCTTGTAGACTTTTGGCAATGATTCCCCCAGCTCCTTATATTCTTTGTTATCAACCACTAAAACTAATTCCACATATCTCGATTGTCGATTAGCATTATAAGGGCCTCTGATAGTATTTGGATCACTTTCTGATCCCTCCTTGGCATTTACGCTGCGTTTGTACTGAAGGGAGAAGAGAGAGTATTAAACAAGACAATAAGTTGCATGCAGAATTAAAATTTAATTATTGATATAAATGAGCCACTGCAATCCAGCCATCACTGAACTGAGCTAGGATGCATGCGGCAAGAAAACTGACTTGGAAATACAAAAATATATTTCAAAGGCCTTTGGAATTATAGTGCTGAACTTGAGGATTGAATGTTATGATTAATAAAACCCATATAAATGTAGGTACTATTCCCTTACCCTGAGAATCCTATTGAATTCCTGATTATGAAAGATATGATAAGGTGTCCCTGAGTAGCCTAAAAGTAAAAAAAAATCAGATGAGCATTGAGTGATTAAAATCCATTGGTTCTTGTTTCGATTGCAGTAATTTAGCACTTACCACAAGTGTGATTTGCAATCATATCAGAATGTTTGTATAGAAAATGAGCATTATTATATTCTTCATCCATATTTTCTTTATCCTCTTCAGTAATCCCTACTTGGGAAACTGGCTCCAGGTAGTGCAGCTCACGGCCATCAAAAACTACGCCCCTGAAAAAAGAGATATTACTTGCACTGTGGTGTCTTTCTCAGCTTGGAGTGTTTACAGAGTGTGTTTTTCAGTGACCCCTGGCTTCAGGATTCAATTCCATGTAAATTGCTACAAATAAATCCATGCACAAACTAGTGTGAATGCTCCTTCAGTTGTTTCTCATCATTGGTCACTGGGGTTTGGCTGAAACTCCTTCCAAACCACTTCGAGGAAATAGAGTTGTGTGTGGTAAGTTGATCCCCTGGCTTGGGATTAGTTTCCCCAAAAACCACTTTGTTTATTTACAAGCTGTATTCCTTAATGGGGGTGCTCGAGAATACTCTTTCCAGGAGCCACCGAAAGGTTGGTAACCTGTGGCTGTCACTGACATTTTATTAGTTTTAGCATTAACAAACATAGAGAGTTTGTTTGCCTTCCCCATTTGAATTATTTTGTTTCTACTAAACGATTGATAACAAACAATTTTACAGCCATGGAAGATTATTACCCACAATTGGGCTTTGCACTGTAACACTTGGTTTACATGAGGTGATAATAATGTATGCATAAGAAGAAATGCATGAAAACATATGTAGATGTTGATCCACAAGTCAATTGAATTAATAATGAAAAATGATCATAATCATACAAATTTATCATATTAATTTTCTAAATGCATAATATAAATGATTATTAAATGTAGGTAGGTATAGGTTATTGTGGGTGCGTCGACATCGAGGTGCACCTCCAAATATTATATATATTAAATTCATATCTGCAACTGTATCTATGAGGCTTCTAGATATAAATTCCATTTGAACAGATAATAAGGGTATAGTAAATTGATTGATTGTTAAAAATATAAGAATATGCTAAATAATAAAATTCAAAAGAAATAAATCTCACTTCACAAAATATGCCAATGATCCATAGCTCTTGGTATTCACAAACATAGTTCTGTTTTTATTCTTTTAAATGGATATACTTTGGTAGACCACACCCAGTAATTTTACCCAAATATTTTGTAATTTTATCAATAATGCAAATTTGATTGTGTGTAGCATTTTGGACAAATAACCATCAAAGCAATCATTTCCATGCTATGAATTATTTCTAATCTGTAGGGCAAATACCTGAGGCCGTTGCAAGTGGAGACAGCTGCCCATGACCCCTCAACACCTCTGAGCACTCCCTTGTAATGGCAAAGTTCCAATTCCTGAAATGATTAAAAAAGATAGCATAACTTCAAGCTCCTTAGTTCCTGAGTGCTGAGATAAAAGGAGAGCATCTCAATATTACTTTTCACCATATGCAGCAATGAAATGCAAATCAAAATAAAAATAATTAGATCATCTCAAAATTTATTTCTTAAAAATTGCACTTCCACTAAGTTTGGAAGCAAATTGTTCATGAAAAACTATGTTTTACCATCAACATTTGTGTCCATCACCTTCATATAAAATTACACTCTAAAACTAATTGTTTCTACAAAATCAATATCACTAGGAAGAAACTAAATATGGACTACATGCTCTCCTATCTTCTCCATTATAAAAACGTAGGTTTTCATAATATTAGTGTATTAAAATAAGTACAAAATATTGATAAAATTTTAATTTCAATAAAGGAAATTACCTCTTTTGTAGGCCTATGAATTACATGGCTTCCATTCTTCTGATGCCTCTCAAAATAAGATTTTGGAATTAGTTCCCTGGAAAAGAACATTGAAAGATATGGAATTACTTTTACATTTTGTAAAAAGTATTTTTTTATAATTACCGTGCAAAAACGGACAAAAAAAATGTATTTTTTTTGGAATCACCCAATTTTTCTCATAATGAAATAGGAAAAATGCTCACCTATTCAGCTGCAGGTCCAGCAAGTAATCCTTCCCATCCACATCAAAGCCTACAGAAAGGTGGTGGATATGTCCTCCCTGAAAGCATGGAAATATTTAATCAAAAGTGTGCTTATTCCCCATTTAGGAAATAATTCAATGCTGCCATTCACTAAAAAACTGTAACACAACCAAATTTCAAAATTCAAATCTCGGTAATGAAATCAGTTCATTACTTTTGCATAACCGAAAAATATTCTGATATCCTATTGGTTTCTTTTATTAAATTTTGTGTGTCAATTTTTTGACATGCTCCTATATCTATATATATCCACAGATATGGATTAGTATTATCCCCAGAAAAATGAATTAGTTTTCTGAAAGTAGTGAGATTTCAAATTTTCTCCTTATTTTCAATAAGGAGAATTAACATTCAAATTGCTACACCATTAATGATCAACATACAATAACTTCCAGAAATATTGATGCAATGAAAAAACATTTAAATATTTCTATAGTGATATGAAACTTACAAAAAATTAAAAAAATATATTGAAAGGAAGCCACACATCTATCCAGCACATGGGAAGTTTGATAAAGACTGAAGACAGACTGAGAGAAGCCTCAACACAAGCTACTTCAACATGATTTTTAGAAACTGAAATTAAACTCAAAAATAGAATGGATACATAAAATAAAATGGATATGAGGCAGTGTTTTTATACATTTTGTACACAGAGAAAGAGTGCGTTGATGCATGGATTTTGGGTAGGCTCAAATGGGAGGGGGTCTGTGATTATCAAGTACACATGGAGAGGAGGGAAGCATGGCGATGAGGGAAGAAGTTAATAATGAAAGCTGTGGGAGTGACGACAGTCTGATGCTAGGTACTCATTCTACCACAATAGCAATTTATTTAAAGACGTTGCCATTTACTCTGGCATACAATGCTACTGCTTACACATCATAAGCAAACTAATTATCAAGAGGTTACATCCAGTTAACATTAAGAAAAACTTGAGTATAAATTCCTTTAACTGGCGGCAAAAGAATGTACATCTGATTATTTTTATTCCTTTCTCTTTCTTCAGAGCCAATAATTGATTTTTTTCAGTGGATCTCAAACAATTCATCTGGCTCAAAGAAAAAAGATCAATACTAAATACTCAAATGATTTTTTTAATCGGTCAAAATATTAACTGTTTATCATTCAAATGATTGACCTAATACAAATTAACTGCCATACTAATTGGCAAACATAGTGCACCACTAGGTTGAGTTAACTGGCACAAGTTCCCAGAATTCAAATCCGCGAGTTGCCTCTGGACACCCCACGCTTGACCCAAGCCGTGTTATTTTCTGGATAGAAAACTTTTGAAGATTCTTTCG
>LYUA01000181.1:803648-816791 GCA_002093875.1 Calopteryx splendens
CCCCCCCCGCCGAATAAATAAAATCCCTGCGCAGGAAGTTGATCCCGCTCCGGACTTTTGTTTGCAGACTGGGGGCGCGGGAGGTCGAGGGCGTGGGGGAGCGGGCGGTGCCCGACGCCACAGCGGCCCCTCACTCCCCCAGCACACCACGACTCCTCCAGCACCAAGGCTGCCTGCCCCCACGGCCATAATTCAGCTGTCGCCAATACATTCGCGACCCCGTCTCGAACACTTGCCATTCGACGGGGATGATGGCAATCGAAGACGGGGTTCCGTTTCGTGCAAAGGAGTCTAGGGACGCATTCGTTCCGTCTTGTCCAAGCGCGGAACGAAATAATTACTAGGTACATCCGCGCACCTGGGTCCACGGGTCTCGTATCTCCTTTTGTCGAGCTACTATCTTTTTAGGTAGGTATGCTCGCTTTCGTTGCTAAGGAAAAGACCTTCTATGGCTTCGTAGCGGAATGCCGACTGCGACGAACTTCGGCGCGGATCGTGGAATAATTCGTTACCGTACACGAAAAATTCATGAAAATAGTTTCGTTGATCCCTTGAGGTGGACAGTGACGGACCCGAGTAATGAAACAGATGACCCCTCGATCGCAACCCATACCACACTGATTCATTTCGTAAGGCTCTATGGTGTTCGTTGCTGAAGAGATTTACAATTCGGCCCCTTAGCTGGAGAGTATTACGCTTTATTTCTTTTCTCCCTTGTTCATGCGTTTCTTCCCCGCAATCAGAAGCTTCTAAAGGCAAACGGCGAAGAAAAAAGATTACCCTTTCCGTTCTCCGGGGATAAACATTCTTTTGCCGTGTCCCTCGAACGAAGGCGCATTGTTGTCCGGCATCCGAAAGGGAAACGCCCGCGGAAAATTTTTCGTTTCCGTCGAATATTCTCAATACTCGCACTTTTCAGGTGACGGAAAAAATCGATTCGGACCGGCGCCGCTCCGGCGACCAAAAACTTCATCGTTGCGGCATAACGAAAGATACAGGATTCTCGCCCCAGGGGAATTAAGTTTCGACCCCGGACGAAACCCAACTCCGGAGAAGGAAACGAAATGTTTCAAAAACTCTTTAAAACTTGGTTTACGTTCTGTCCCCGGGAGAATCGTGGCTACAGGAAAAGAACTGCTAGTTTTTTTCCCCCACACAAATACAATTGATCGAGACGCAAGACCGAATTGTAGTGTACCGTATCATCGCGATATTCAAAACAGAATTAAGTGGGATGGAAAAAGTCCGGTACGAGGGACATAATGCAGGGGATTAGAGGTCGAGCTAGGAAGACGTTTACGGTGAAGAGGGTACTACCGTGCGAGATGGATGCGATTATGGAAGCGGAATTAGAAGATATTCGCGTGGGGTGTGACATTCTATGGCTCGAGGAAACGGACCATTGGAGAAGCAGATCAGAGGTGGAAGTAAAAGATCGAAATGAGAAAAGAGGAAGTACTCAAAAGGGGAGGTGAGGCAAATGCCACACGGAACACGGCACGGGAAAAAAATAACTACATGGATTGGGCATACCTTAAGGATCAATGGATTTGTTTGGGGCATAAATAACAGAGAGGAAAGTTAAAAGGGGAAGAAAAGGGAATAAATTTAAATTTCGAAAAGGGATGCAAGAAAGAAGAGATGTCAAGGTGTGAAAGAAATAGCATCGGCTAGGAGAGAATGGAGGACTTCAGACCCTAAATCTTCGAATCGAACGACTAATGATCGTCAAGAATTTCAAAATTTCATGGAATACGCCTAAATTCAACAGAAGGTACGAGAACTGCAGCAAAGTGAATGCATGAGTCAATTACATCGCTATTCACCCATCGGCATGCAACCCGAAACTGTTTCCAAGCTACGGGAATCAACATTCACGTTGATTCCCATAGTTTGTTGTGGAGGTAGAAATCACGTTGATTAATAGGTATAAAATTTAAAGAAATTAGAATATATTTGGCGAGCATAATTTTAATTTTCGATACGGATCAGTTAATACGCCAGTTTCGTTTGGTTCTCAAGTTTGACTACTCGCGTTTAGTTCATTTTAGCCTCGCTTCTAAATATCGATCTCTGGAAGAAAATTAATGAATTATTTTATTATTTTTGGTGACGTCTGTTTATATTTGGCCATTCAAATTATTTGAAATTCATGTCACATTTCCGTCTCTATTTCACATTTCCGTCGCTATTTTTATACCTGTTTTTTTTATTTATTACAGAAGATCTTAAAAGGAACACCGTATTATATACATACAATACATTCGCCTTCCATTTTCAACCTGTATAATAAATAAGAGAGTAGATGAATCTTACCGTGAGCAACACCATTTTCCAAGGCTAAAAAAATGTGGCTACCAGATAGATAATGCTTTCTTTTTCTCGACATTCAGTCAGTCACGCACATTTGTCAATAAACTAAATACTTTTTTATATCACAACTACCAAGGTAAAAAACATCGCAACCCAAACAATGTTTCTCAGGGTCGCGAAGAAAAACTTACAAGCCAAAGCCAAACAATTTATAAGCCAAAGCACGATGAGACTAATAACTTCACTGAATGTCTTCAAGCTCATACCACTTACTAATATTTTGATTCCAGATCAAAAAATATCTTGAGTGATTTGCCAACGCCATTAAAAATTTATTTCTGCCTTCCCGGGAAGTTATGAAAAATGAGATACGACGGTTTTCCTAGGAAGATGCATTTGCATGCATCTCGTGAGTTTGCAGGAGACGTATGCCCGAGATGCGATGTTTACTCACTTATTTTCCTTAACCTATCGAAATAAGAACTAAACACGGAAGTGTCAAGTACTCTATCTTATAGGTATTCATGAAACACAATGTTTTTTATTCGGAGGTGAGATGTTAAATTTATTTATTTTCCTTGCCCGATTGAAATATGAACTGAATATGGAAGTGTCAGATGCTATGTTTTATATTCATGGAACTCATGTTTTCCTTTGGGAGTTGAGATGCTACCGATAATTTTCCTGGGCCAAACACAATATGAACTAAACATGAAAGCGCAAAATACAAGGCTCGGAACATTGTGAACTAACCATCGTCCACAAAAGTTCGTCTCCTCTCGCCCCAATATTTTTTTTGTACCAGAATTTTCGACCCGTCCCCTCAAATTCTTCGTCTTTGGGTATTATTATTCCGTCTCGTCCTAGATCGTCCTAAGCCTCGATCTCTTATTGTGATTTAGTAGTTCGTATTGTGAATTAGTATGAGACCCGATGCGTTTGCTTGGGAGGCGCGACGCCGACTCACTTATTTAACCTACCCGTTCATAAAACGAACGAAGACATCGAGAGCGCCAAATAGGTAGGTACTTTTAAATTCCCGTCCCCCCTTCCCCCCACTTCATTCACAGCCCCCTGGATCCATTCTCCCCCTGGATGTGAAGCTAGGGCTCCTCCACTGCGTTCGGGGGTGAGGGGGGGGTTGAGGAATTTACCAGGGCACGCCCCTTCCCCGGTGGTTAGGTGAGGAAGAGCAGACGGGGAGGGCGGGCGGTCGCGTCGCCAGGAAGTGGGCCACACACTCACTCAACGGGGGAGGTGCCAGGGTATGTACGCAGGGTAAACAAACATCGGTCTGCTCAAACTTTCGCGACTGCGCGGGATGTTACGAGGCCCTGTTGACCGAATATCTCGAGAGTTTCGGCAAACTATATGGTGCAGCCCACAGGAGGATCCCATCCAAACAACCCAATTTGCCACGCGATCTTCCCGCACTAAGCTTTAAATTGACGTCTTTACACGAGTACGGAAATCCGCCCCAGAAACTGTGGAGCCCCCGAGTTTTGAAGCCTAAAATATTCAATTATGCGCTTCCGAATCGTCGGACACGGTACTCCGGCGTACGTCCGGCCGCCTCCGTCATAGTGAAAATAAAAAATGACAACTACAATGTTACGGGAAGAACGATACAAATGTTTCTCATTTTCGCTGTTTTTGCTTTATTTAAATTTTTTCCAATGTAAAAGACATTAAGAAGGGCCGAATCATAAACTGGAGCTCCATATTCCTAATGTCCAGAGATACACGAATATTTAGGGTTGAGAAATACACCTATGCTCGTGCCTCCGGTGATGTTTACGTCAAAAACTATTTATTGTGTTTTAAATATTTACAAGTATTCTAACGTATTTGTCCATCATACAAGTATGATGAACAGACCTCGTATCCCGAATGTCCGCCCGATCGTCAGGGTACAGATTATAGGGTACGTTTTTACGAGTGCACGTGGACACACGTAAAGGTGCATGTTTGCCGTGTAGAAGGACCTGACGAACACAACAATACGGATACACGTGTCACGTGTAGTATATAAACGCACGTTCAACTAGATCTCTACAACGTGCGACTATTCTTTGCTACACACAAGGTAAGTTATTATGCACCTCATTTCTCACTTTTATGTATTTTGTCACCTTACACATGTTTGTCACGAAATGCCGAATTGCATTTTAGCTGTCCTGAGGGTTTTTTTGGCATGCAAAAACTATCTCAAAAAATATAAATAATTTAAAAATATATGCATCCAATGGAGTTGCTCCTTACGGTGCGTTTACCTGTAGAGCTTTCTTTCACACTCACAAGAGATAGTTCCAGAGCGAAATCATATTGTTCGTTCATTTTGATTCGCATGGTATTGAAATTGTTTCAACACAATAATGCCATAACGAGCATTAAAAGTTGTACATACTAGGCCTGTCAAAATAGGCTCACTTTCTCCTTGAACGGCGCATTAAACAGTCTGATTTTTCCCATCCCGGTGACTGTTAGTGGAAATCAAGAGTCGAAGGAATAGTGTCATAGGGACTATTTTAATTAGCCAGAAGAAACACCGAAATGGGTGTCGCGTAGAAAGACCTATAAACGGGTTGGACGAGTTAAATCGGTCGTACCGGTCTTACCGATCGATTCCCCGACCTCGAAGGATGATCTAAATAGATATTTAATAGATATTTAATTGCCACCGAAAAAGTGAAAGTTCGTCCTCCCGGGTGCCTCGATGGAGATACGGCGGAATCACCACAACAAGCAATTGTCACGAGAAATGTGTGCGCCCTTCACGATTTCCCAAAGGCTCCTTTAAGAGGTTGTTCTACGCTCGATCGAAAAAGGCCGATCGATCTCGGACTAACACTAGTTGTGCGATATTGCTATCCAGTTGGATACCCATGTAATATCTCAATGCGATATTATACGATAATATGCGATATCCTCCTCCACTTATATAAAGACGTCGATCTATCGGCATTTTTGGGATTCACGATTTACATCACAATGCGATTTTCAAATTCAAATACCGTACAGCCCGAGCCATGCGCTCACGGAAGAAAGCTTGCGCATTGAAAGTGTCTGTTACGAAAACTTTTGATCCAAACGTGAAAAGGTGGTTTATTATTGTCGAGTTTCGCACCTTTTACGTCAGTTAACCTTGAACATGAGAGCATAATTTAAAAACTTAAGAAACGCAGAGTTAAGCACATGTGATGAAAGCTAGGGCGACCACAATACAAAAGATGACTCAGGTCTACCTTTAGAAGTACGTCGATGAGTTACTTAATCATAAGGGACATCGAGGTCTTAAGTTACCCAACCACGAGAGAAAAACCAAGGTGTAAATTAATTGGTCCCTTCCCATTGTTCAACTTAAGGAAAGAGAGTGGCTTAGTAAACACACGCCATTGCTGTAAATGATACAAGAATCTATTATTAAGTTTCGAATTTAAGTTTTCAGATGCAATTTGAACCGGAAGTTTGGCTAGAGGAGCATATAAGTGTTTATGGTAGAAATTCGACAAAAAAGAAAGTCGCCTTTTTACACCTAACGCATGACAAGTTAAGAAATTGATAATCGTCCTCTTATAACTTCAACTATGTAGCAAGCGTGCGTAACTGTGTTCTGATTTTCCAAAAAAACCACTCACTACAAAGGACATAATGGAAGAAAATAACCAAGGATTGATCGGACGTTTTATCTATTTTTTTCGCAGGCAGCGGAGGTAAAAATACCTAAGCTAACATTTTTGGCAGGTTTCACGAATTTCACTATTTCCTCAAGAAATAATATTTTACTTTCAAAAGTTGGGAATATTCATTTCTCGCTCTCTCGAAAGAACGCTCTTGTTAGCAAAAGTTTATCAGAGCAAGAACATGCAAAAGCAAGCCATTTTGTAATAAACTTCTAACAGGCACCTATTTTAAGCCAACAATACTTCTGTATTTACATGGTATCCTACAAGCCAATCACTAGGGCGAGGGGCAGGGAGTGATTCCAAACCAGGAATTCACAGTAAAAATTCTTCATTACTAAAATATTAGTTAAAAATGGAGAAGTTAAATAATTTAAGTAATGGAAAATACAAATAACTTTACATGCACTACAATATCTAATAATAATATACCACTCTACGTACGAGGGACGAGAGGCTAGTAAGGGTTGCAATTAAAAAATAAAATATGCTAGCTAGGTTTATTTGTACAATAGAATGTTTCCTGATTGAGTTTTCGCCGACCATGAAAGTTAATTTCCAACTATTTTTTCGAACTTCCCGGATTAATTTATTCAGGGGTATCCTCTAGACAAACACTTTACTTCAAAAACAATTTGTCCAACTAAATTGGAAAGAGTCCGTAATGTCGACTTTGTACTGTTTCCACTATTATACAGAAACACACCACATCGCACAACCTTCTTTAAGCCTAAATAAACTTCTTAAATAATGAATCTGCATTGATTAAAACTTTCCAATTTTATGCACACGTTCAGCGAAATACGAAGAAAACATATGGGAGAAATCGGGTATTGTCTGCTAATCAACAGTCTCCTTTGTACCAGGTGAATATTATTTTTATTGAAATTATGATCTCGTTCAGTCTCGTGATTGTATTATAATACATAATGTAATTATTAATTATAATTATTCAATATACTTACTGGTGAGCAGAAAATAAAGTGTCGCTAAAAGGATTTATTTCAATATCGGAAGCAAGAACGACTAGATTCAATTGTCATTAATGTAAGTAAAGAATTTTTTCCATATTTAGGAAATTAAAAAAATAACACTTTTATTCATACGGCCCAAAGTGTGCGTAAAAAATAATTCTAAACCGGTATACCTATTGAAAAGCGTGAGACACACAATATGCCCCGCTTAAAAATAATAAATAAAACATTCCGAAATCTCTTGAAGTTCCAATTTAATCAAATTATTTATTTAAAATGTATAAGCTAACAACATATAACTGGTCGGAGAGAAGGGAGCAGTGAAAAGCGACCACTGACGACTCCGCAGAAAAATGATCGTAAACAGGGGTTAGGGGTTTGTTAGAGGTTTGCATATGTAATTTAAAGGATTATGATTGCAAGTGAACAAATAAACAAATCATCCTCGACTTATTATTTGCATACCATTACACTCCCAACATAAACACATTTTTGATAAACTCTCGGCACCAGATGCTTTCCAATAACATGACACGACCTCATTTTTCTCCATCAGCGCTCACAAAATAATTCACAGTCAAAACCTTCCTCTAGCTGGCTTTCCGCCATTACACCGTTCCGTCTTCATTGAAAGGGATTTGGGAGGAAAAGTAAGAAGAAATGATCCACCTCCGTCCATGCTAAATAGATGTTGCTGTTTTTGGTTGTTGATGTTGACGGACGTGTCAGCCATTACTCATAGAAAAATCTTCGTTATTAAAGTCGCCATATCCACCGCAAATGCCCAGGAAGGCAAAAGATATGCCGTTCAGGAAATCAAGACGAAACGGGTTCACGTCAACGTTGACCGCGCGAAATCTTAAAGACTCCCTAGTTTTTGAAGCAGTTTGCATGGTCTTTTCTTCCAACAAAACTCCAAAAATGGTAATACTTTTGGTCATCGAAAAACCATTAAAGAACGCCCGGGATAATTATTCCGTACTTTCTTGACCACTTCCTTTTCACGAATGCGAGAAAATACACAGCGAAAAAGGTTATTCACCCTGACTGGGAATCGAACCCGCGGTTTATCTAGGAGAGTGATTTTTTCCACGGCGAAATATATAGCGCATCTATGATGTTGCACCTCCCAACAGTTTCTTTTAAGCTCTCTTTTCAAACCAAGGTTTCCGTTATTTTGCCATTCCAGCAAAACACTACGCGTAGATTACTGATATTATTACTAATGCTACCATGTGGTTTCATTATATCCGGTGTTCAAAAACTAGTAGGTGCGCACGTTTTCAGGAGACTACTGATGAATGCCCATATGATATTTGGAGGATATTTCCTTTGAGAGGCAGACAGATTCCCGGACGCTGGGGAAAACTCACAATTATGGTCATTTACCGACGCTGCATGGAGGGAAATACCCGTCAAAGCAGGGGAAGTGGTTCGCTGCGTGGGACGGTCTTTGAATAGGTGTGTTAAATACATTGAGCATGCGGGTATAACTAATTGTTCCACAAAATCTAGTCGCTGATAGGAAGTGGTCGCTTGAGAGGCGTAGTCGTTGAAGGAGTTTTCATTTTATATCTATCTACGGCAGAGGAACTCATTAAGTTCTCAGTACTTAATTCCTTATCTTTCAATTAATTTTATACACATATACTTAGTTTAGAACCTTTTGATTAGTCGGCGAGTTCTCCGAGTAGCACACAACGGCGATAAGGGTATCGCCTAAATTTAATCCTATATCACTAAATGCCAAAAGAATTAGAAATAAATAGTGGCCTCAAATATTTATCGTCTTACTGATATTGGTCACGAATTAATTTATCAATATTAATTTTTATTTTCTCCCAACCAGGTCCCTACATACCGTCATGCACCTAAACATAGGTATCGATGAGTCAGTTCTCACTCAATCGAGCACAAAGGCTCTCTATCTCCATTTCACTTCAGCAAATCTCGCTAACCACTAAAGCTCATGAGTCCATGAATTAGCACCGATGTGTGCATCCAGAGCTAGATAATAAGTTGTCGCGAACCACTTCTCTCCAAGATGTGTCAACTCTGAACATTTGGAACAGCTCATAAGAAACCGGCAATCCGAAGCCAGATGAAAAAAAGAATGAAAAATCATTATTTTTTTACCTTAAACGAATATGACACAATGTATTAGAAATAATTAATTAATGACCGCAATTCCCTGAAAAAACCAAGAATATTACAATACTATGTTCTATAGGTTAAAAGACGATATGAGCATTTTGCAAGGAAGAAACAACAGCATTTTGATCTGCCAGCCGATTACCAATCAACTTTATGACCTCTATGAGAACATCCAATAAATGCAATCTCCACCGCAAATGAATTGCCCAAGGAGAAAACATCAAGTTGGGCATTGAACTAGATAACATCGGAACACCATCTCAGCACGCGGAATAAAATGTCTACATCTTCCAATTTATACAATATAAATAAATATGCATGAAAGTGCGTGTCAACGTATGTATGCGTGAGTGTATAAGAGTATCAACGTATGTATGCGAGAGTGTATAAGATAAGAGTATATAAAATAGTTCAGCCTACTTGCCCTGCGCTCGTTGCAAAACGAAATTATTGTGACCGCGTACAGAAAATGTTTTCATAAATGTGAACTTGCCGTTCAAGGGGTCAAAGAAACAAAACATTAGTGGCAAATAGAATATTTAAGATTTTTCTTGCCTTGAGGGTTTCACCCGTTTACTCGAGAAACCATTCTTAGAGGAAGAGCGAATATTCGACGGCATAATTTCACCGCGGCGGAATATTGCCGAACTCAGAGGATAGGATGTCATCAAATGAGACGTTTTGCCCATTCACAAGAGTCCCCACCAGCCCGAGAGAACCCAAGTATCCCCTTTCCTTATTATAAGAATGGAAGATTCTGTTCTCCACGCTTTTCATCCCTTAATGTACACGACATTTTTTAATCTTTCATTGATTTTCCAAAGGTCATGGGATGTTTTAGCACCTGAGATTTCGAAGTACCCGGCTGTTTTAATGATTAAATTGACCTAATTCCAAGATGAAAGGTCTCGACAGCTGAGGCTGCAAAAATAATGAATCTCAAATCCGGAATCTTATAGTTTATTCAACGCGATTACGTATCATCATCTAAATCACGATTATTTTCGCGTAAAGAAAGGTTCTCAGTAGCCCGAAAAGTAAACTGAATAATAAATAAAGTCGATATAAAACAAATACAAATAGATATTTTTATTTATTGATAGATCCTCTTACTATATCGAAAACGGCAAATCATACTGCTTATCTAAATTAATACTTACTCTTTTACTTATAGAACTTGTATAGGTACATTTGCGTTTTGAGTGAAAATAGGTACATTGTTAAACACTGAACATCGTGCCTTTGGACTCAGGATTACATAAGTGTTTACGGAGACATGTGAAAAAGTTAGAAGCCCCTTTTACAAAGTAATTATCAAAGAAAAGTTTCCATAACAGACTTCATAGTAGTTGCACTTTATTGCGCTGAATTGTGTGCATTTCAATATTCTCGACGATAAAAAGATGTTAGCCAATTAAATGCATACACATTATTTTACATACCACGACTATATCCCTACGATTAGAGAGAATTTTAATATTTCCCAAGGCAGACAGATAAAACGTCAAATGTACGAAGGCGATGAGAAGTTTTCGAAAAAAGTCCAGAGGGGTAAGAAGCGATTAGAATTCAAATCACTACCTCCTCGAGATTACGAAAAAATCATTCACCCTTGGACATGCAAGCAAGAATCTTATCACGGACGAATCTAAGATCGACAGACATTGTAGTCACTTGGTGGATATTACGCATATTGCATAAAACTAACATACTATCCATTTCTACTAAAAAAACTATAGCACAATGCGGTTTCCAATTAACTGGGACATCCAGAAGATGAGAATTTTATGTTCATCCTGAAGGTGGCATTGTTATGTTATAACCCGGTCGTACAATAAATGGCTTTCAGTGGAAATGGATAGGCACTAGGTCAATTTTAACCAATACGGACTAATCTCTTGCGAAAATTACAAGACGGTCATCATCGTAATTACAAGTCATAAACACGTTCGTAGGGTAATAATTAAGAGGGTATACAAAGCGCGCGGAACGAGAGAGAGAGATTGAATATCAGGGACCCTCAAAAAGAAAAAGACGTTACGGCGCGTCGAAGAGAATGTAGCGTCCCCTTGTGACCCCGGGGAAGAGACCTCTGACGACCCCCAGAGTTTCCGGGGCCGATGCTCCGAAGGCATTTTAGCCCACCTGAGAGAGGCGTGTCGGAGGGGCGGGGGGTGGAAGGAGGGCTTTGAGGTCGAAAAGGATCCATGCGCGTCTAGAAAAATAAACATTCGTAAGCTGAGCTACTCTAGTAGTCGAAGGGAAGCGTCGGGGGAGGGGGGAGGATCGCAAAATCGTTATCCTGACGCCAGAGTTGAGTGACCCGAGTTCGTAAAGCGGACGCAGATGGAGGGAGGAGTGCTATAAGTGGCGGAGAGGGGGGACGAAGTAATTGGCCTTCAATCCGATTGCGCGGACTATGACCAATCTAGATTTTCAGACAGGGATTCTGGCTCGAATGGTTAGAGTGCAAACAACCAACCCTGCTTTGACGCCCTCACATTGGTCAACCCACTACTTCCATTCGGTGTCATCAACGAATTCTGATTAAACCACATCCTCCCCTAAATTAGTGTACACCGGACGGGCGATGAAGCCCCACAAGCAATCGCAGAGGGTTGATTTTTATCGAATGGAATACCAAATCGACTCAACCTGGGAGAGAATCGTGTCTGAACCCTTTAAACTATCATCAACGTGATTTCGGTAGCCTCAACGTTTAAACAGCATTAAAAAAATTATCGATAAATAATTATTAGTCATTTATACATTGCATGAAAAACCAGTGAGGAAAAAGTAAGCTATTTAAGCCTCTCCGGTCCGATCGGAACGATTGCCGAAGCGCCCTAACTCACTCGGACGGCGGCTGTTCCATCCGAGTATCCAACCCTGCCATGGTCGATAAAGAAATCACATTGGAGTGGGTAGGATGCACGTAAAATTACTTACGTCTTTTAAGTGGACTTCCATGCGAGTCAACTGCTGTGTGTGATCGCCGCTTTGCAGTAAATTTGGATTCGAAAATAATCGATTGGATTTGTGTTTTTTTTTCACTCTTTCGATTTTATGGACACCCTCTCTAAAACCTGGGCGCCCTGAGCCAAGGCCACACATCGGCGCCCCATGAGCCCTGGCGCTCCCTGAAACTTGGCGCCTCCTGAGCCTTGGCATCGAACCCCATTGGCCCGCCCACGAGAGAGCCGGCCGGCCCTGGGATGATGGGATTTTGTTTCTTGGTAAACAGGGAGAAAATAAGGTCGGGATTTAAAATAAGAAAAATAAAACTCCCACGCTGTGATGTATATAAACACTCCTTCACATAATTATCCGCGATTACTCACCACGGGAACATCGTTTAACTCCACAAATTTGCTATACGAAGACGCATGCCGTGTTCCTCCACCTTTCCGGAACGCACCACGTAAACACTTCGCAACTTCCCGTAATTATGCTTTGACGGTTGGTGCCACGACACCCTCGTCACTCGCAATACGCCTCGCAGGGTGGGACGTGGATAAACACGATGCAGCTGAAACTGTCTCTTCATCAAACTTTGGGCGTCAGAAACTACGCGCATTTGACATGCGGCAGCAATACGTCTGATGAACACCTTCGCAGCGGAAAAGTTTAAGCGTGTTATTCATCTATACAAAGATTAGCGCGTAGTACTCAATAGTACTACCAATGGCAGTTACCTACACTGACTTTGGTGGCGGCTTTCCTTGTTTCCCTCTAAAATACGTTCCTTTAAAGCGCTTAGAAATCCACAGAGGAAGACGATGATGGTAGTTCAACTGGCTAGGACGCCCGGACGGAAATAGAGGGATCCGGGTTTGATTCCATGTCCTGAGGGGTGGCGTTTCCCCCTTTGAACTTTTTTCGTATTAGTCTGGTATGCTGTTGCAAGTGATCGCTATCACTTTATCATTTACGCCCTTAACATTTTTTTTACCGATTTATAGATTTTTAACTTCAATTTTAACTTTAACGACCCCTAAAAATCGAATCGTTGATGGTGC
>LYUA01000181.1:1194007-1206165 GCA_002093875.1 Calopteryx splendens
GTAGTTGGTCCCAGGGCGAAACCTAATGCGGGAGGCGTAGCCGCGTGGATGGGGACGCCGTCAGCCCCTTGCCTCCCTCGGGATCCTTCACTGCCAACGTCCTTAATGCCCCCCGCCCTCCTCTCTCACTCTAATTAAAGAGTGGGGAGGGAGGAAGCCGGGCCATATCTTTATTTTACGAAGATACCTTGCCAAACCATTACACAACCAAAATTTTCGTCATTGAATAGCACGCTCATCAAGGACCCGTTCGGCGGGAGTGGGGAGGGGGAGAATGGGAGGAGGGGGGAGAGGGAAAAGGCCGGACAATGGACCCAAAAATAACTGTTATCTCCTAACGCGAGGGGGGGAGATTATTTTCCATTTACTTTTAGTAAACACACACCCTCATTTCTAAATGGTTCAAATGTAACGAAGCTGCAATTAAACGAAGTGAGTAAAAGAAATGCATGACGTAAACCTAAGCTTCAAAAACATCCATAAGGGATCAATTACAGTGTTTTAACTATTCACACAAATTTTATCATCATTATTCTTCCAACCCAAAAGTTGACTGGCTTCGAACTCTAAATTCTTCCCTATTCTGCGCTAAATCTACCACACCCTGATGGCTCTTCTTTCTTACAATCCCCTTTATTCGGTCGACGTACGTTTCTCATTTTTGCCGGGCGGTTCCTTCTATTTTCTCCTCTATTTCGAACAGGTCCATTGTACTAACTCTCAAGTGCGTCCAGCCTATTGTCTCGCGTTCAACTTCTCTTGATCTTCTTTTTCCATAGTGCAGTGCGCGACCCTTTTTCTCACGCTTCGTGTTGGCGATCGTAAGGAAACTCGAGCGTCGCGGCCGAATAGAATTGGGATTCAGCCGAGCTGGATTAAATAAGTGTCACGGACGAAGGTGACATTGATCTGCTTGTTATTGTGATCAGTGAAGCTTTTTTCAACAGGGAATTGCTCAACGAGCGGCCGTCATCAAAATAAATACTGAATGCTATAGGGATCCATTCGCAAGTACCGGAAAGGTTCGATAAAAATATGTAGATATTAAGTAATATCAAGCCTCGACCTTGAGTGAAATAATTGCTGAACGAATACTCCCGTCTCAATCGATAAAAATTACCGATGGATGTGGGGACAAAAAAAATCAAAATTGACCAATGCATTCCCATTGACGTTTCCCGACACGTTTTCACCAAACTGTGGGAAAATGATCCCTTTAGAAATAGTTAATAATTTATAATTTAAGTTAGCTTTATAACTTAACACGGGGGCATAACATTTCTCTTTCAGGTTGTTGCATACATGTCGTTGCTGGCACATTTAAATACTTTATCAGCTAATAATCAGCATGCATCACGCTCTATAGACGATCGCCACGATGGGAGTGCTTATCTGGACCACCAAGAGCACTGACTTCACGAGCAGCGCATCGCAGGAAGCTAGGCAGCGCAGGGGGTTAGAGCGAACGAGGTTTTGAATAGTGAAAATTCCTCCCCAGTGTGCCGAACACAACCTGGATCGCCGCAAGTACGAAAACACGCAGTGACACACGCAAAAACCGCGAGACGAGATGTGACGCGAGCACAAAGGAAGGGGTAGCGGGAGAGATAGTCATGGGCGGGCGAGGTGGGTGGGGTGGATAGATGGGAAGATAGGGGAATGGGGTGGGGGGAGAGAGGAGGATGGAGGGGAGGAAACGGAATTCGGAGTAGGGATTAAAGGATGGGAATGCAAGGGGAAGGGAGACGTGGTGGGGTGAAGGAATACCTGAGAGGAGGAGGAGGGAGGTGCCGGGGGCACTGTATTGCAAAGCGTCGATGTGAGACTTCCATCCGATATCCCACTGCGATGCATGCCCCTCAAGCAATGCGATGTGAAACTCAAACTGGGCCAGAGATTTCAATTTGGCATACGGATCCCATGAACATGCAGAGAATGTGAAAGAATGAATGTTAATTGGGATCTAGGAGAGGCTAAAAATTCAGGCCTATGAGAGTAAGTTTCCTTGCATAACTTAAAATCAGGACATTTTTTGGCAGTGCCTACCCCAGAAGGGATCGACGTGAAGGGCACTAATTCTCACACGAGTACGAAGCTCGTCCTCATCCTCATCACCAAAAATGATGGAGACAGTTCAAAACGACATGCCGCGAATGATTTCAGTTTCCCTAGACCCCGACTCAAATGCGATGTGGGACGCTGACGGCACCGATGCGATGCCGTCCGTCCTTTGCCATCACGCCCGGCATCGATATTCGCAGTCGCTTTCCGATGCTTAATTCACGCCCGCGCCGCTACGTGCGGACGGGAGAGGAGGAAGGATGAGAATTTTAGACAGGGGTGGAATGAGAGGGAGGGAGGGAGAGAGTTGAGTTTGGCAAGGACGCTGCGGACGAACACGAGCTTGACCGATGACGACGAAAAGAGGTGCGAGGGGAGGTGCGAGGACACCGGTGCCGCCGCGCGGCGTGGATGAATGGGAAGGAGAAAGAGAGGCGGGAGAGAGAGGGAGAGAGAGTGAGTGAGAGGAGGGAAGGAAGACGGAGAGAAGGAAGAAACGGGAAGGTCGGTGGGGACGCGATTTCCGCGACGGCCCCAAAACGGGGCTCATCGTAAAAAGGGACCCCGAATCCATTTCTGGGAGGGTCCGACTCCGAACGCGATGCCCATTTCGGTGAAGGGGGCGAGGCGGAGGGAGGAGGGGTCGACAACCCGAGCTGCGTCGTGTACTTTATCGGCCTGGTATGAGCCCTCCACCCCCGCTCCCGGAATTCGACCACCACGCGTGAGTGTGCCTCCCGCCCGCCCGCCAGCCCACCCCCAAAGACCCCCCCGCCCAATCGCGGGCGAGATTTCAACATTTCAGGCATGCGACGAGGGAGGGAGGACGGGCGGACAAAGGAATCCTGAAGGGCACGGAAATCCAACTTACATTAGATTGGACGCTAGGCGTGGGAGGGGGGGGGAAGCGGATTGTTTCGATAGCGAGATATTTAATAGATATTTTAATTCGGCGGGAAAGGGATTAGGTAAGCACGCACGCACAGGGGATCCTCGCTTTCCGTCCGGGATACATCATTTGGCCGAGAACGGCTAAATTAAAGGATAATTGCCCAAAGTTGTTGATATCGCTTCGATTTAATTATGCACATCTGACGATTCAAAAAAAAAGGCAACGAATGATTGTGTTTTATTCGCTCGAATTCAGGCTCGTTGTTTTCACGAGGAGTACTTAGATTTAGGCGAAACACACGATCGCCAGGGGATAACGTTTTCGTTCATTCCCCAATTCGTTCGATTTAGCCACGGGTCCTTCTGTCGAATCATGCGGTCAAAAGAATGAAAGTATTTGAGTTTGAAACATATGCGCTTTAAAAATAAATTCTGACACACGGATACGTCACTTGGGCGACCAAATGGAGAACATTGGTGCATTAAATATTTCGTTGGGATTAAAAGCCATACGGCAGCATTAACGGGATCACTGGGAAAGTGTATAAATCTATATCCCTGCTTATTTAGAATGGCGACTCTGATTGTTTTTTTAACCGGAAACAACGTTATTCCCACAGAAAAGAGAGCAAACAAGAAAATAGAAAATATTGTAACATGAAATGCGTTGCTATTAGCAGATAGTAACGTATTTTAGGACAATATACGCTACAATTAATTTTATTCCATATGATGTACTCCTTAATTACGAGTACTTAAAATTTCAGGACACTTTGGCAATAGTTTTTAGGAATTACAGCAAAAAAAACAATTTGTTATCATTACGAATTATCAGAATAATCAGAAAAAACTAGCCTAATACTATAATAACTAGCCTTATAACATTTACCGAGGCTAGAGTCTAGCCTCGGTAAATGTTATAAGAATGGCAGAAAGTTTGTATGGTAAAACATGAATTTCCAATGAAGCGGTTTCAGCGCTGAACCAAATTCCTTTGATTTATTTATTTCGATTCATTAATAGTAGAACTCTCCCTAATGCTTGGAATACAGTTTCATGAAAATGGATCTGTGCCTATGAACACAAAAATGACCTGGTTGTATCAGAAACAAATTAATTCAAAGCGGAAGGAAGTAAAGTCCTTCAACGGCGTAAACATTTCCGCAAAAAGAACGCGAATGCGTGGGCCCATCGTGGAATGGGAGAACCCCCCCCCGTTTCTCTAACTCCTTCTACAATTGCACTTGGGGCAGCACAGGCGGAGGAAGAGTGGCAGCAGGCGTCGGGACCTGGCGAAGCGTTTCAAGTGGGGCAGTCTCAATCATCGAAACCCAGAACAAGACTAGCGATTCCGGGAGAATGCCTTTGAGTCCACGGGGAAGGAGCAATAAACAATAAACTGCCCATCCTCCTTCGAATGGCAGGCCTCGTCTCATCCGGCGGAGACACTTGACGTGTGTGTGCTCTTGGGGGTCGACGGACGGGCCCGGAAGGCACGGACGAAAGAGCGGAAGGTGTCGGAGCGGGCGGAGAGGAGAAGGAAACCTCTGGGATTGGCACCAACGACACGAAGCGCCCGCCGATGAATCGCGGTAGAAAACATTCCGTCGAATTGCTCGCCCAGTTCCCGGCGGCGCGTGAACTTGATGTGCTGACGCCGCCCGTCCTCCCCCCGGGGGTGTGTGTGTGTGTGTGACCCAACCTCTCTCGCTTTCGACCTGGACGTATGGACGAGGACAGTGGTGAAAGCCAACGTCCGCCGTCTGGGGTCCCAGTCCGAAAGTTATTCGGAACGGCCGGGCGCTACGTGAGGTCGGCAACCACTTGCGCCACTGCTGGCTTGCACGTTGAACGCGCGAGGAAAACACCCCCGAAGTGAATAAAATATGTTAGTAATGTACTTCGGCGTAATCGTGACGACGGCGGGGCCCGGTCCATATATGCGCCACAACTCGAAACAACTTCAAATTCCACATAAGAAAAGCCTCCTTATCTTTCCCAGACTTAACTCGACGCAGTTATGTATCGAGATCAAGAAAGAAGGATTTTTTTTAAATTAAATACGACTTTTGACGGACTACCAATTGTGAGAAAATACGCCTATATTTATTTTGGACTGGCATAGTTGTACCTATCTGGCATCTTTTATAAATTCAGTTGTCTTCAATATTATCACAAAAAATTATTTCATTTAATTATTGTGAAATAAGTTTTGAGGCGAATAATTATCTTGGTGATGCTCTGTGAGTGCGGTGGGATGACGGTTTACGAATATGGTTTGTTTTGTGGATTTTGTAGAACAAATTTGTATTAGTGACGGATGTCCAGCTAAACCCAAGGTTAATTTGTTCAACTTACGGTAGGTTTTCATTTAAAGAGCACTAATATTACATAAGAAATCGTACTTGGCTCTATCGTGTGTAACTCCTTCATGATTACACTTAGATAAATAATTAGCAATTTTCCACAGAAACAGCACTGTTCATTTACGACCAGTTTCATTACATATTACCGGTTTCAATCATATTCATGACTTGATGATGTTACTATGTAATGAAACCGGTCATGAATAAACAGTGCTGCTTTCGTGGAAAATTGCTAATTATTTATCTAAGTGTAAGCACTAATATTACCATATGAGGGAAAAGTAAAACGAATGCTTGTAAGCATGTATTCTAAATACAATATTTTACAGTTTTACTACAGAAAAAGTCAATGACATTGCACATTTTCGCGGTCAAGCCATTGAGCTTCATGATGGTTGAATAAGTGTGTGCAGTTGACGGTTGGTCACTCCTCAGAATGGAGTAAATATTGACTAAAAATACTAATATAATTGACATAGCCCTTAAATTTGAAAGCGGCCTTCTCGAAACGTTAAGAGATTATACAGCAACTATTATATAATTCCGAGCATCATGATTCGTCGATTCTGCACGATTCAACAGTTTCGACGGCATTCCTGCTGGACCTGAAGACTCCCGTTGGGATGCCGGCGGGCATCTTCAGGTCCAGTGGGAATGCCGGCCAAACTGTCGTCAATACAAACCGACGAACGCGGTGAAAACCCGTAATCATGCAGAGTTCAAGAGAATCACGTCGAAGAGATACGGAAACGCAGGTTTACGTACTAGAGAAAGAAAAGGTGGAAAAAATCTTAAATATTCTCGCAGGCCAAAGCGAATAACCATCTAAAGAAATGGTTCCCACATCTACCATCTAAAGAAATGGACGGACTGCAGTGTCCGTTCTAAATTAAAGTAAACAATGTCCACGTCGACCCAACACTGATGCGTTCCAGCAAAATGGGGATCTAAATTGCCCGAATCCGAAAATACCGATTAGTAAAAACGAAAAAAATACAAAATTCACTGGAAAATTATTTCATCTTCCACAGTTTTATTCACGATTGAATTATTGAAACTGTAAAAGGCTTCAATATTAACGAGCGTCATTTTTCCCCGGGGATAATTACATTTTTTAGCGGAAATAAATAATAATCAATCATCCATCGGGAAAAAAAGAGCACACCGCTCAGGCTCTGGGTGAATTATTTCCCACACACTGTCTCGAGGCGTTGTTCACAATTAGTGTTCATTTTATGGTGCGTGTTTCACCGTTTCCGAGGGCACAAATGCCAGCCATTTAAAAAAATAAGAAAGGCTGAAGCATGCAGTAATTGGATGTGATCAACATCAAGCCGGGGCCCAGGCCTATTGGAGGACCATACAAACGGCATTCGCATCCCACGAGTGGTGAAACGATGCATTTACTACAGGCGGACAGATGCACAGGTATGTTATTAACAAGACCTATTCATCAACGATACACGAAGATTCGTACTCCGGAATGGTAAATACGGGTAACTGAAATAGCACCGACTTGAATGTAGTTCACGGAACACGGAGAAAAAATAAACATCACAGTGTAACAAGTATCAGGTGCCGGCGTCAAATTGAACAAAAAATACCAACGACGCCTTTAGAACCGAGAGAGAGAATTGCAACTGCTGCAGTGTTTGAATTTATGCATGAATCTATACATATCCCCTGCCGAATAGAAAAACGTTTCCCCGCATTCTGTCGAGGATCAAACTAGACACGGAATGCAAGTCCAAATGGGATCGGGACGTGAAATTTTAGGAAAATAAGTGCTGAAATTTTACTGTCTTCAGAAGGAAAGAAATGCATAACAAGAGGAGCGAAGTGCATCAGCGTAGAGAGTTTAAGTGGAACACGAGATAATACAATAGGATCCTTAATTCATCCAGAAAAGCATTTCACTCGACTTACAAGTTCGTAAAACTTATTTAGCTGTCGCCCAAAAAACAGAAAATATCTCTACTATTTTTTTAAGAAAACAATACCGCAACGAATTTTATTTAGAGAAAAGATAACAAATATATCCGTCTTCCTTCAGTGCAAATAAAACAGAGAGGCAGGAGAATTCCATAAAAATTGTCCAAAAAACCACGTCTTTTCAAAAAGTCGTGGTATATACGTATTTCCATCTAACGGAAAATAAATACGAAGCATCCTTCCATTTTCTTAACCAGCCATGAAAGAATGAAGAACAGCACGGTGAGCCAAACGGGATTAAGAGAAAAAAATAGGAATTCAATGAAGTTCGTTATTATTCAAGTTTACCGAATCGAGGGCAATTATGTATCTACTGCGCATTGTTTCGAAATACAGCTCCGTGTGCAAGTGGTGCACAATTCAACTCGGTTAAGCTTAGTTTGCAACAAGACGGTGCCACGGGGATCAATCGGACTCCATTGACGCGACGGAAATAATAACGGGCCGAACGGCAGCGTCTGAAAAGGGGGAAAAAATAAGAACGCCCTCCACAGTGGCACAATATGGGGAACCGTGTTAACCCAACCTGCATTGGCTTTGACATCGCAAACAAACCCCTTTTGGTCTGCGCTTCGACCTCCTTAACACGGAGCGAACACACTGCGGTGGAGGGAAAACGGCGGGGGGAGGGGGGGAGAGGAAGGAGACGGAGGGCCGGAAGGGAANAGGGGGGGGGGAGGACGAAGGGCCAAAATTATTTACCACTCACTCAGCCAATGGCTTGGACTCGGATTCCATTGTGTGTGAACGTTCGCATTCGTGTGCGTAGGGCCTCGATCAACGCAACATAAACCCCGGGATAACCCCGTGGAACGAAGGGATGGCGAGGAACAAGAGACGACCACTCAGCGGTGTGCCCCCTCGCCCTCCGATAAAGCGCGATAAATAGCCCCGGCAATCCGACCGCGGGGTCAATCGAAGGAAGAGGGAGGGAGATCGAGAGTTCTCTCCCTCTCTCCATGCGCCACACACACACTCACACAAAAGCATTTTCGGCTTTGGGGACAATGAGAACGACACATAACCGGAATGAAAACACTGGAGGGCATGGAGAGGAGGCGACACAAAAGGCATCGGAAAAATGAAAGAATTGAAAACCCGCCCTGACGTGCAGAAGAAAGGAATGATCAGTTACCACCAGTTTCGGGGGTCTAACCGCCCTCCTCGCCCATGGGTAACTTTGACCCCAAAGCACGATATCTCAGTCGCTTCCGATCCAATTTTCACGCCACAATGGCCGGGGTGATAAAAATGATAATGAAACATAACCCAATGCTCCATGATCCACGCCCGCAAACAACACATGAACCTCAAGACCTAATAATGATGCACAGTCAACCCGGACAAATTTTCTTTTTCCCTCAAAGGTCGAAAAGATTCAGAAGTAAAAGATGGTGTGTAACAAGCGCCCATTTAAGTCATTAGATATTTTCATTATGTAACAATTTTTTTCATGGTCTCTGTATCTATCCGTGAATGGATTCATTTCGGGTTTCACTTACTACCGATTTAAAAAAATGAAAACTAATGGAAACGGAAATGTGGCGATCATGATAACTCGGAATGCGGCGAAGTATGTAGCCCTAAGCTTCCCACAAATATATTCTTTGCTAAATGTGCTACTCAAATATCAAAATACGGTTATGTATATCCTGTCAACCACTATTTCACCTATAGTTACATCATATATATCTTGTAATCCGCCAAAAGGCGTGTAACAGCGGATGTTAGTAGGGTGTATTAATTGTGTGTCCGAGGGGAATTGTGAACCTGTTTCATGAAGTTTTCATATGCGGAATTTGCAGATGAAAACGTGTATTTTTTCAAAAATGTCGGGGTGCACATCCTTGATTCTTTTATGATTGCGAGTTGTACGAGGTAAGAACCGAGTATTAAAAGGCGGAGCGAAATAGTGGTGCCGTTCTTATTAGAATGCTCATATAAATGCAACCAAACACCATCTCTTTCCCCGACACACCTACCCAGCGTGTTTTCCTCGAGTATTCGCGTTTTGATTGGTTTCCCCTCCACCCACCCCCCCTTTAAATTAGGCTCGTATGTAAAGCAGGTATAAGCGTTCCCACACTTTGCGGATGACTGCCTGGTGGCCGAAGCACGTGTTTGTTAATTGGAGACTGAAACTCAGGCTCTCTTGAGCTTGTCAATGTGCTCATGACAGTAGATATCGTAGCCTAGCCTTCAACCTACCGGAGAGCCAACTATCTCCCGGAAGTGCGAGCCAAGTGTGCCTAACTTCGAGTCTACGCGATTTTTGGTTTTACTGCAAATACATGCTATGCTCCTCGGTGTAAAAAGCCGTGGTATTAGGTGGAATTTCTATGCAACTGTAATAAAAATGACTAGCAAGGTAAGGTATAAGACATGAGGAGCACCTCGGACAAGTTATAAAGTAGGTGAGGGGTTTGAACTCCCAATCTACAAAAGAGTCCGAACGATTTAACTCAGTACCTATCTTAATATATATACACTTAAGTTGAAACCGCGGCTGACAATATACAAGTACATATATCGTGAAATAGCGAAGTTGTAAATAACGAAACTGTTCATAGTCAATACTTATATTTGTCCCTGTAGTTCTTTAGTAGTTTTCCATACAATATTATTCATCAAGATATCGCTCCTCGAAATATGCCGCTTATATTTATCACTTCGTCTTTTCCGTGCGTTCTCCACACACATCTTTCTTCATCTCCTCTGAAATTCCTCCGCCAATCACTCGATCCGTATATTTAATCTCCATCATTCTCCCGGAGACACCACATTTCCATTTCATTTTGATATCCTTCTTAATAAATAATGACGATCAACTTTTAAAAAATTATCTCGATGTGTTAAGAATATTTACTGTCTCGAGTACCCAAGCGAAACGCCAATACGCCTTAAGTTTAGTTTTCTCATCCCGGGAGGATGGGACGGAAGGAAGGGATGAAGGCACGTCGATGAGTCCGAGAGCACTTTATCTGGCCACAGAAGTTGCAAACGGTCGCTCCCAATGCGCCTGCGGCTTCAGGTACGCTCCGCAAACGAATTAATAACGCAAAGTTACGACGGATGAGACAATATCTATCCCTTCAATACCCGAGGGTGGATTCGATCTGCTCTGCATTAAAATCCTTTTCCCAAGGTCGGCCTTCTCTTGTGAGCATACGAACTCACCCCCCGGGGACAATGCGTGCGTTCGCATTGTACAAGACAGTGCAGCGTGGTGACGCACGGCGAAAGGGGAGAGAGAGAGAATTCATCGGGGAATGGAGAGTGATTGGGGAGGGCCTGGCGAGAGGAAGAAATAAATTTATTCAATTAACTTGGAGAGGACGGGGAAAATAATTAAATTTCCACATCAATTGCACGTAGATTACGGAAATAAATGGGCGTCCATACGTGCAATGCCTTTTTGTTTATTTTCCAAACATTAATTTCCTTAAATTATCATTTTTCAACGACGGCTTATTTCCAATGTCGATTTTAGAATTAGCATTGATTAGAAATTGTACTTCAATGAACTTAGCTATAATGGAGTGATTATTTAGCTCTCGTGAAGCAGAAGCACCGGAATTGAAGGCATAAAGAAGTGAGAGATATTGGCTCCTAACGTAAAAAGGGGGTCATCCTATAGACAGTTAAAATAGAAAAAGGGGGAAGAATTTACCTATGCCAAACTTGGACGTAAATAAATCCAACTAGTGGAAAATTGAAATTATTTCGGTCATTAATACAGAACAATAGTTCAAATGGGTAATTATTGGCAGTGAAACTAATTCATCTTCTTAGTATCCAAGGGAAGACATTTTCTTGGATCTTGGCCGGCTATAACATGGTATTAAAGCAACTAGAAGCATGGTAGGTATGTCTGATTACGCCCATCCTAAATGCTCGTTCGGTAGAATGCCAAGATTTCCGCAGGGTTCTGGAGCAGGGAAGAGAGAGAGAGAGGGATGGAAAGAGAGAGAGAGGGATGGAAAGAGAGAGAGAGAGGGGGATGTAGAGAGAGGGGGGATGAAAAGAGGGAGAGAGCGATGGAGAGAGATAGAGAGAAAGAGGGAGAGAGCGATGGAGAGAGATAGAGAGAAAGATTGAGAGAGAGATGGAGAGAGAGGATTTGAGAGGGGTCTTGAATAGGAGGGACGGGAGAAAGCGGGAGACTGTAGCAGAGGAGGCGGCGTGGGAAACAATGGGACCGACGGCGAGGGGGACGGACGGACGTCATGAAAGGCTCCAGGAGAGGAGGGAATAGGAGGGCGGAGGAAGCCAGGAGGAGCGGAGCTTGCGGAGAGGGGGCCGGGGATAAAAAGAAATTGCGAAAGAAAGGAGGCAGAGAAAGAGAGTGAGCGGATTGAAATCAGAAAAGAAATAAAAGCTCCGGGGATGAATTGGCCGAGAGCGCATGAACATACCCGGGTCGATTCGAAGCTCGACCTTGACGTAGAATATCTGTTTGACCGATTAATCACGCCGCGGAGGGGAGGAAGGTTGGACGGAGAGGGAGGAGAACCGCGGGAGAGTAGAGGGGGAACGAACGTCGGAAATCTCCTTTCTCCCACGCCCCGAATCCGCCTCGGAAAAAAATTGATGCGTAAGTGGATCGGATGAACGATCTTGCGATTTTTAATCACTTAGGCAAAATGATCGCTCCCGCTGATCACCACACCACCGCCCTGCGCCCCCATCTTCTCACGGGAAACCCACCGTCAACCCTTCCGCCACGAACGAATAAGAAGAAAAACTACACTCACGTGTACTTCGTCCAACTAGGTTAACTCATTGGGGCGTAATATATGGACCGGATTAACATTTTTATTAATGCCTGACGTAAGGCCGGCCGCGGAT
>LYUA01000181.1:1318106-1331055 GCA_002093875.1 Calopteryx splendens
GACTTTCGTGGTGTCGTGTAAATATTAACACAACCTTTAACCTGCATGTAAATATTAACCAAAGCAAAACAAGGACTAATCAAAGAAGAGTTAGTATCTCTTCTTTGATTGGCCTCACTCACTGTTAAATTTTATAATCAAACAGACCCCCTGGTTGATTACCGTGTCTCCTTCCACTGTCCTTGCGCGAATGTAACCGAACATAGCATTTGACCTCGATCTAGAAATGATTCATTAAATTAATCTTTCCGTACACATGTATCCGCTGGATTGTATTTTTTTCCCTCTGGTCCATCCTCTCGTTCTCCCGCTTCCCCCCTCCCGTATCCTCCGCGCGAAAAGTCCCGCGCGCGTCCTAGATACGGGACACCAAAGGCCGAGGAAGATGTTTAAAGTCTTGACATCGAGGTGGTTCAACCAATATGCGGCCCGATCAATATTGCACTTATGATAAGATGAAACGTGCGCGATTCACGCACACCTGGGTTCGGTCGGTAATCATTAGAGAACAAAGGATCAAAAAATAGAATTCACCGAGGAGGTCGTGACTTGGTGGAATTCCATTGTTATACTTAAAACACGGATATACCTAGTTTAAATGTTGTATGTTTTCCAAAATAGTGGAAATATGGTGCCAAATATACAAAATTTAAACTAATCCGTGTTTTATGCATAAAGGACCTAAAGCAGGACTGAAATTAATTTGAAACGTATGGGTAGAAATCTGAGATTCTACAATTCGCGTCCCAATTACGTCCCAAGTTTTCCCACCGGAACGAAACGCTATATTATAAAAATGAGAAGCTTGAAAAGGCCAAAAAAAAACATGCCAGCCAATGAATTGAAGGACTCTCTTTATTTTCCGTGAAAAACACGCGTTGGTAACAGACCATAGACCACAACCTCTCATCCCATCCCTCGAGAAGCTTATTTCACTCCCCATACCTTTCACATAGTTGCTGGTGACCCCGAAATACACCGTCGTCGGTTTTTATTGACTTGCTGGGCTAACGTTTAGCGGCAGGTACATGCAAATTGCGCACAAGCCCTGCAACAAACACACTTTTGGTGCGTGCGGCTCGCGGGGTGTTACTTTGTTGGATGCCTAAGTAGAACTCCGTCCCGGGGCACTTGGCAAAACAAGTGTCCGTATCACGGGGAACGGAGGACTGGTCGCACGGGAGTTGAGCGCCACCGAACTCCGCTAACAATTCATTGCGACATCGCACCCTTTCTGCACGCTTGAAATGAATGGCTGCGATTCAACCAAAAGTGACCCCACCGTCCGATGAAATCAAAAAACCGACGATAAAACGAATCGACTCCGTTAAACCTGTAGAATTTACGGCGAAAAACGGTTCCACTATCAAAGAGTGCCCTGAGACATTTTTGTTAATTAACTTCAAAATTTGGTAAAAAAAAAAGAACGAACTCCCAGTCTTTCCGGTCCTTCCGTTCGGCTAAGGATTTCTTGGAAAGAGGCCTTGGATCGATGGAATTAATCCTATCGGCCAAACCATGGGAAAGAGTCGGCCGAAATTGCTATATTCCACCGAACTCTCCGACTCCCTTCTAAAGTGCAAATACCTATTTATTTTCATCCCCGTGTTGTCATTATCCCCGAGGCCTCTCTTCAAGATTAAACTGAAACTTGAAGGAAAGAATTTTCCGGCAAAAAAGAAAAGATTCAGGGAAAATTAGTGGAGATGGGCACATAAGGAACTTCTACCAGGAGTCCGTATTTATGAGATAAAATTCGATTTTCTTCGTAAAAAAAATTTGAGGAATCTCATCTCCGGCATCCCTTTTCACTTTCGCTCCAAGATCGTGAACTGTACCCCAAAGTCTTCTCATTAGCTGGATTGGCTTAGCTACAGGAAAGTTAACCGAAAATAAAGTTTTTTTCACGCGGCTAGCTTAGTGCACTTATTGTGAAAGCACGAGGCTAGCATGGGGAAAATGGCATTTGATAATTGTGCAAGAGCCTGTTTTCCTGCATGGTTAAATACTGCCTCAGTGAAGATGATTACATTGCGTCCGTAATCTACCACATCGCTAAATTCCGGATACTCAATGGTGTTTGAATTTGACTAATATATATATTTATACACAAAACATGTTTATCTGACGGTGATCGTCAATTCCCATGCCCTTCACTTCTGTGCATCCAATCCATTACCATGGTTACCGTTCAAAATTATAAAACAGGGATTTGTTTCTTCAAAGAGCACGCAAATTTTCAAGCCCTTACAATTATCCTCATGTTTTATAACATAAAAGAGCCTCATTATGACAAAACATCTGGTCCAGGCTTGCCCACAATTTTAAGCATGAGATTTAGATGTTTTATAAAAAAAATAAAAAAACAACTGTTTCAGGCTCCACTTCGTGTAAGATTTGAATATTCATATTAAAATACAGTTGCAATAGTACCTCTCCACAGTTTTTCTTGTGGAAAAGTACTTTTGTACCTGTGTCTAGCATTTGAGCATGTAAACATGTAAAACATCTATGAACAGATGTTTTACATGTTTAACAGTTTATCGAGGATTAATAAACTGACTTTTAGCTCAGAAAAATTAACCCTCTCCCTTCTTTGAGAAATTACATGGTGCATGGAAACGTAACTTATATTACTCAGGAATTTACGAAAGCACCCACTTTCAGGGAAACATTTATGCGCAACGAACGCGGAAAAGCTGTCGCGTATGAGAACGAAAAATACATTTCCACAGCGACGATGCAGCATGCAATTTTCCCAATTATGTCAAAGTAGTTATATTTACATCTACATACTACTCTGCAAGACGCCGCGAGGGCGTATGGCAGGGGGGTTAGGTCACCAACCATTAGTGACATTGATTGTCATTGAAGTTAAGATTCCGCATCTTTTCACAGGTATGGGATGTAATAAAATGCAGCACGTAAGCACTAACGACCGGTGCGAATGAAATCACGCAACTAACTGTTGGAAAGCACGAAAAATAGGATGGAAAAAGTGAGAGGCGGGCGGGAGGGAAAACGAACGATGAGGTTTTGCGCATGGTAGGGGAGGATAGGAGGAGGCTACTGGGAGAAATCCAAAGAAAGCTGGACAAGTGGGGTCAGGGCCTAATGAGTTGCGATGGATTGTTGAAGACAGTGATAGAGAGTAGAATGTTGGGTTCACGAGGTGGAGGGAGGAAAAGATCAGGCATGTCGGATGGAATGAAGGGTTGAAGAAAACATGCGGAAATGAAGAAAGGGTTATTATAGGGTTTAGATCGTGTGTCCATCAGAAATCTACCCTAATCGGTAGATCACCATTAAGAATAAGAACGAAGAAGACGGGAAGTTTCCAACATGCTGCAGAGGGGGCCATGGCTCGATTGGGTGGGGGGATGACATATGGCACCATCCCTAGACACCACAGAGGCGATCGTCTAAACCGATACTTGGCCGTGTATTTCAACTCCCCTGGTTAAGTATAACTGCTCGGCCGGCAGGATCATCTCCCTCAATCTGGAAGAAATCCAAAGTTTTCCTTCGGGGAACTCCCATTCGCCTTAGGTTCACACAACGGAATGAAGACCTCGATCTCCGACTTTCCGAATGGATTTAAATACCCAAACTGGTTCCTTCGCATGAGTCGGGCGACGCCCCCGCCCTCCCGCGAAGGATTCCCGAGGCATACTCGCTCGGCGCGGGCCCATAAACACCGGACAAAGGAAACCCAGAATTGTACACACCAGGGTAGTGCATACATCACGACAGCTAAGAGGAAGACCCCACGGTCGCTTATGGAAGGTTCCAGCGCCCTCCACATTCATTAGGCTCCGAGGGCTAAATTATAGGTTGAATCTCTTAGATAAATTAGAAGCCGGTCTATATTTCTGATGATGTTTAAAATGTATTACTAACCCCATAATAACTACGGTAGGAGAAGTTACGAAAATTAGAACGAAGAGGTGAAATGTAGAATGAATAGGTTTTGTCATTCTTCCCGTAAACGATAAGGGATGAGAATAATTGCCAAAGATAACGTTCAAGATGCAATATTTTATGCTAAGTAATAAGTATGCCTAGTAACTATCCTCAATCTAGTTACAACCTCTCGTGGCAGCTCGTTTTGCGGGCGTATAGTCCTATTTTATACTTAAATAAATAAATAAAGTTATTTTGTGCAAGTGAAGCAGTTGGCAGAATGTCCTTCTATCGCTTGAATCTCACAACCTCTCCGTTGGTCACCAATATTGGGGAGGCGCACAATTTTGACCGCGCATGTCTGGTGTGGTAACATTCCCTGCCACACACCCTAGTGGTGGCTCGCAGGGTACCATGTAGATGTACATACGAAGAGCAAAAATGGAGGCGGGATTGGGGGGGGGAGGGCGTGGACGGAGATGGAGAGATTTTTGTAGAAGAAACGACGAAAAACAGGAAATTTGATTTCTTAGCTCATAAAAGTGATATAAGTAAATTTTTTCACCTTTCAGCGAGGGGGATTAATGAATGGGACGACTTATTCTTGGAGTAGTTTTTGGGAACTTTCCCAAAAAAAAAAGGAAAAAGGAACTTCGAGGAAGTTTTTTAATTGAAATTTATCTCGTGACCAGAAGAGGACGAAAGTTTTTATTTTTTGTTTTCCTGTCTACCCGAACTCTTTTCACTCTGTATACATTCCACCTTCATATGCTTTCTATACAAATATTAACTGTTCTGTGAATGCATGGAATTTAGGGTCCGTATGATATACGTACATGGTGCCTGTGACGAATTGCGACTGCAAAGGGATTTGGCTGTGGAAGGGAAGAGATCAAAAACATGGACGAACATGTGATGAAATTGGAATTCGTTGAAGATAGCCGAAGACAATATATATATGAATCCCAACCGTGGTGTGAATCCGAAAATTGAATTGGATCGACCACATACTACAAAGAAAGTATAGGTACTGAAATGTGACTAGGGAAAGTTCAGGGGAAGGGATGTAGAGGAAGGAATATATTTCAGATGTTAGGTATTAATCTAAGAGAGGACGAAATGCATACCACATTAAAGGAATCGGCCAATCAAAATTTAAGGGCCGGTCATCAGGCAAAAAAAAACAAAAATATGAATACGAATTTACGTTTACAGGAAATACATTGAACTTAACTTTTAACTTCATACAGCCATATTACACAGCATTTATAAATAATGAAATTGAGGTCCTCGGTAGTGGCGGGGTAAAGACAGACAGAGATCGCTCGCTAATCCTGAGGTCGCAGTTTCGAGTCTCTCCTGGGTGGGTGCTTTCACCACCTAAAGAAAGGATGTTTGTGTTCGTCCCTCTTTTGCTATGTTTTGCTGCACTTTGCCGTAATTGGCTTAGTGCTGCGTGTGGCCAATTGAATTATTAACAAAAAAAAAAGATAAAGAGTGAATAACTAGTCCGCAATGCTCGGGTGAAGGCAGCCCACGGAATGGAAGCATTCGGGCATCCCAAGGGGTTCGTCCAAACGCAAGCGGCGAAGGCCGTCCGCAATGACAACAAGCTACACGCATGCGTGCGTGCGCCTACAACGCGCGCGGGCGTGTAAGGTAGGGCAAGAGGGTATGGCACACACACTCACACGCAACGTAAAACGCCTGGGCCCTCGAAGCAAACTTCTCCCCCTTACGTGAGAGGAGGGGTGGCCCACCGCCGACCCTCCTCCCACTCCCGGCCGCCATTAAGAAATCAAGAGACACGTGGCAACAGCGCCAAACCACTCACACAAACCGAAGGGAGAGAAAGAGTGGAAAGGGAGGGAGGAGAGGGAGCACCAGGGTGCAGCGGCAAGGTCTTAAGGGAAGAAGGGCCATCTCCTCTCCCTCTCTCCCTCACTGTGGTTCGAGCGACTTAAGGGGCGCGGGGAGGGGGGGGGGGGNGGAAGAAGGGCCATCTCCTCTCCCTCACTGTGGTTCGAGCGACTTAAGGGGCGCGGGGAGGGGGGGGAGGAAGAAAGAGGGACTCCTCCTATCTATTCCCTTCCCCCCCCCCCTCTCTCTCTCTCCCGAGGTTACAGACTCAAATCGAATCCCAAGTAGGGGCGCAACCTGCTGAAATTGACTCGCACTTGCGTCCAGAAAAAAATCCGAAAGGGGGCTTGTGGGGGTTAAGAAGGGGAATAAGAGATGGAAAGAGAGGGAGAGAGAGAGAGAAGGGACGAGAATGGTTGAAGGGCACGTGTCGGTGAAAGAAACGAAAGTGGAGAAAGGCGAGGCGAGGAGTGTAGAGGGGCGCGGTCTTGGGAGAGGTGTGAATGGACTAGAAACGCTGCTGCAGGGGATCAGGGCTCAAGGCGAGGGTGGGTTCATTGTTTGGGTCTCCCAACTGACTCATCTCCAACCCTCCTATCCCTCGACTCGCCCCCCACCCTCCCCGCGAGGGAAAATAAAAGAGGAATGTTAAAACTGAGTCGAGGACCTCCACCATTTCCTCCATAACATCCCCTCCCTTAAAAAGGAGTCCGGAGGGGCAATGGGGCCGGGAAGTCTGAACAAAAAACCTGTGCGTGAACTGTTCCTGGCACGATTCCTTCGGTGCATTGATTCTCGTTTGTATTGTGTGTGTGTATATATGTGTGCATGTATGTATGTATGTATTAAAACACTAATTTGACGAATGAGACAGTCGCAAAAAACACAGAGCACATATAATTGTGAGTGTTCTTTTATTTGTGCTGTGTTTTTTGTGATTGTATCATTCTTCAAATTCATATATATATATATATATATATTTATTTATATAATATCATGACCAACAAAACGGCTGCGCTGATTCGACCCAAAAATATTGAACGAGTGGCCCGAGCGGACTCAATTGACCACATCTCTCATCAAAGGCCAACCGCTTTTGATAAGTAGCGGATTACTCACGAATTCTCAGTCGTCGATTCGACTGAGCCGTCGCGACATCAAAGAATAAATTTCATGATAAATGAATAAACAACACCGGCATGAGCCGCGTCGAGCGTCACCGCTTTTAGCTCTGGGAGAACATTAATGAAAATGACCACGGAAAACCTTGGCACAATAAAAGTAAGTAGATCGCTCAACTGTATGTATGTACAGAGCGCAGGGAGAGCAGATCACTCGTTAAAATATGTGTAGCAGCAGGGTGCCCGTGAGTACTCGAGGCAAGCATGTGTCCACGATCATTTTACATGCATCCCGGAGGGCAGCGCCCAATCCCGCACTGCGGGTCTAGATTTATGAGGAAGCTGAGAGTTAGTTGAGTGAGGATTTTGTCAGGCACCGTCGGTCGCCCATCGGAACGGGAATGCAATTGTTTCCAACGATCACCCTCATGCTAATCACCATTCAAGGATGCTATTAATGCATAGTGAACGAAAATTCGGCCGATGACACCCAACTTTTGCACTACTTTGCACGGTTCATGGCGTTTCGCGGCGCTGACGGCGGCAGGTCACTGCCCGCGAACCGCCAGCTACCAACCTCTATGAATAGGTAAAGCAGGAGATCGGCGAAATGCATGCAGTTTGACTAAATACGAGTGTGCATGAAATCAACGAACATGAAGAAGCGTCTCACCCAACCTCCCGTGGACCAGATTATTTGATAGCCTCATTCGACCTGAAATACTCGATCATATGTGCTGGAACGTAAATAAATAGTGAACTGAATATTATATCCAACTAAACTCAACTAAACTCCATCTCGTTTACTCCAATTCCGAACAGTAACTTCGTGCCATCACGGATGGCATTCGCGACCTTAGTCGAGGTTAAAATCGGACATTACATCCCTGGGAAATGTGAAAGTCGGCCACATAAGCGAATGAGAACAACAAGATATAGCAGCATGGTGCAAGCATCAACAAAGTGGAAATTATCCCAACTCTGAAGGTGATGACCATGGAGGCAGGGAATCACTGCAGAGAAGTCTTCGGCCAATCATTTCACCACTTTTTGCAGGTGAAAGATCAAAATATGATATTCAATAACTTGCTCACAGTGAAAGGAACGAAATGTTGACACTTTATGACACAAAGATATGTTCTATAAACTGCTCAAAAGTTTTAACAGCAGTCTCGCAAGCTGCAACTAAAAATTCGTCCCACTTAGAACCTTATCAGCAATCAGATTGATTACTTACAGCTACGAATATTCCCTCAACTTTTATTACTTGGTTTGAAAATAAATTCAATCCGAAATGCCGTAAGTTGGTAAAAATCACCAAATATAATGTTCTTTTTGCATCCTAATTCTGCATAAGCGAAGCTTTTCACTCGTTCTTTTGTTTTAAATCCCGATTCGTCATTTGCAAGTATTGCCATATTATTTTAAAACAGATTGAATGCTTTCAAAATACCTTAAACTGGCATTTATTTAAGACTTAAATTGGTCTTTTAACACAACTTTATCAATTCTAATTCTTTCATTCCATCGTAAAATAATCACTTGAGAGTAATCCTAATAGCAGGGCGTAATTCCGATTTTCACCAATATTAAGAACTAGGCCCGATTAAAATGCAAGGAACTACTAAAGGGATTATTACATGCAATGCAAAAACATGACCAAATTTGAAATTGAAAAATCCACGACAGGTTTGAAAAAAGAAGGTGCTGAAAAATACATTCGAAGTAGAACGTACAGACCACATTGAACAACGTAATATTTGTTTATTTTAATACGTGAAATTTCATTTCCAGTAAGCTAAATGCTGAATTAAAGGCGCTTAGCAATTAAAAGTTAGCAATGTGAGTGAACACAATGTACGAGGCAATGCAAACGACAAAAATTATATCAGATACGTGTCCACAAAATTTTCAATTTCAAATACCCACATAACAAATGAAGTAACAAATTAATTAGAATAGCAAACAAATATACGAATGCCGCCTAGGACCAATGACACGCATCTAATTATCTAACTTAATGAATAACATGAACTCAAGTACTATAACAAAAGCAGTAAAATTGTAGCATGGCAAAAACTATTGGAAAATGTGACTACCTACCATTGGATAACAAATATTCTTTACCATAAAAATAAACAATAACTTAGGACGTGACCACTCCTATTAAACTTTGGGAAACAAATATAAAAGTATGTCATTTATGCAACTATTTTCGCCGATTGTTTCTCTTGCACAATAATTCTTTTTCAAAGAACGTGATGGACGTTTCTGGTCATCAACCGTTCCTTCACCACACATGTTCTTAAGATTTTCAACTAACCCCATAAAATTTGAAATATACACGTGAAACGAAAGCAATAAGCCAGCATAAATAAATTAAAAAACAAAAAGCCTCAGAATCCTCCCATAGTTTCTAGCTCGACGGCCTGGTGCAATAATATACACTTGTTTACATGAACACATTCTGGTCACTGGACGATTTAACCTATATTGTGGCACAAAAACGTGACTTTTACATGCAGAAAATATATTTAAATGAATGGTTGACTCACCTGATCTGTCAAGTTGAATAAAATCGCTTCTGATGATGCGAATTATTGTAAAGTAAACACAGCACAACACTAACCACCACCTTTCTTTTGCCATTTTCTCTGGGTAACTGAATTTCCTCGAGGACGATCATCGGTTAAGAAAATCTCACCTAGCGGCTGAATGATGAACCATTTTCAGATGCGAACATAGTTCTCCTCGCCACCACTTCAGCCGAAGCGGTTGTTACAAATATTGATATCCGATTATCATCTTAAGCTTTTGTACAGTTAGCGTTTTTTTATTGCTAAATTTCCATTATCAAAACGTTTTGAAAGATACACTTCAAAAATAAGTTTTCCAAGATTCCCATGGATACTTCTCCCGTTATGTGAAGTGAAAGAAACTGAATTCTGTCATTGCAGTGTTAACTCTTCTTTTAGCTTCTATTTTGCCTTAAAAGTCCTATGCCTTGCGCGTATATTTGTTAAATTTTGACTTTAATTGTTATAATCCATCTTTTAGATGGATCAACCAAAATATTTCAAAATTGTTATTCTGCATCAAATTCCGAACTCACAATAAATAATTACTGCGAACTTGGTCACTATTTCCCTATAATAATTTGTCATAACACGACCATGGTCGCTATAATTGTGTAGTAGGAGCTCGAAATTTAATTCTTAATAGTAGCCAAGTTTACTGTAATTTTTAATCACGTAGAGATATGTTAATTTCCAAAGGCGAATTTATAAATGAGATACTATGGGTTGTTCTCGAGAAAATTTTAATAACACAATAACACTCATTCTCGGTTACTTTCTGAGAATGAGTTTCAACTTTAGCTTGATGGATTAAGGGAATAAAAAATGGAATCGTAAGTTTCCAGGAAAATTATTAAAAAATATTTCACAGGTTCAAGTTTATTCACGATTTGGCACTTGAGTGCAGCACTCCTTCACTGTTAAAAAAATCAATGGATAATTAGCTTCAACTTTAGCATGATAGATTTAAGTGAATACAAAATGGAATCCCAAGTTTTCAAGAAAATTATTTTGATGACCCAAGTTAATTCACGACTAGGCACTTGAGCTCAACACTCTTTCACTGTTATCAAAATCAACCCCTATCCCCTCGACCGCTTCAGTTTAACATAGCTTTCTCCTCGTACTTGTCCTCCTCCCGATATTCCCTGCTCAAATTAGTCACCTGCTACATCTAATGATCTATATCCTTCAGTAGCGCAAGTACTAAGACAGATGAGTGTTTTTATTCTGTTATATCATTCAAATAATTTGATGGTGTTCTTTATCAATTATCATAACCATATTAGATTATAACTTCAAATCACAGAAAGAAATTAAAAATAAAATTAGATTATCAAGAAATAGGAAGGTTGGAGTTCAACCAAATTTGAGGGACATAAAACAGAGCAGTTCTCTTATTTGCGAAGAGTTTTAGACGGTGAGGACATTAGTAGAAGTATTGTGTTGGCTAAAGAAGCATTTTAAAAGAGGAGCGAGTCTATGACGGAGATCTTTTGGCACAAGGGCCGATTTGGTGTTCGCGATTTAGTGGGCGAGCCATGTGTAATACGAGCATGGTATGTAGTTTGAGTGGTCTGCGACAATATTTAGGCGGGATAAAGCCTCTGGTGGGTCGCGCCCAGCCCGCGGGTTGTAATTTCCCCTCCTCTACCCTAAACAGTACCTTGTTTTGTCATTGATACCGGAGGGGGATAACCTGGGGAGGGGGACGGAGGAAGGAGGTAAAGTCCCCTTTATTGAGTTCCAATTAGTCATCGGACAGATGTCCCAAAATTCCGCACATAAAAACCTCCGTCGTCAATTATAAACTAATAAATTATGTACTAGGATTCCAGTTTTCAAGTGCGCAAAGAGATAATTCCTTTCGCTCTTCCTTTTGTGTTACTCTGCTCATGGGACAAATATTTTTCGAAAATACTTTGTCGTGAATTCCATGAACTCCTGGAATTCTCTATCACTGTGAATGAAAAATGTAAAATCACTGGAATGCTAAAATGTTTACTCTTTTACAATGATAACGGTCAACAAATATCTAAGCACTTGCTTGATCTTCTTCGCTGTATAACTGCCCATATTGGCTGCTGTAATTTACGTGCATCATGAAATTAATGTATATCAAATTTATTTCACTGGCTTGGGCTCTTCAGTAAATATTTTTTCTGTCTTCTGTGTCAATTTTCCCACGTTTTATCCTGTCTCCTGTTCACCAGGGTATAAAAGATGCGAATTGTGTACACTTTATTATTAGTTGTTCTCAAACTATGAAATGTAGGTTTTTATGCTCCCGGCAAAAACATAACATTAAGGCGTGTTCTTGTTGAGTAAATGATGCTCCTAAGCATTGCGTCACTTTATACTAATTACCGTAGCCGCTCACATTGCACAAAACCATACTTTGAGTCAATATACCCCATGCCACATTTAACGCGGACCAAAATGTCTAATTTTTCCAACTCTCTCCCTCACTTATCCAGCATCCTCCCTCCTATCAAACTCTTCATCCAGTCAAACTCCATATCTCCTCCATCCATTTCTCCAGCCTTAATGCATGTGCATCATTGAATTCGTCTATCATATCCACTTCCGGCTTAGCGGTCTATGCAGGGAAACAAGGTTCAGGGAAATATATCGGTGGAATGATTTTTGGCCAATTACAGCTCAGAGAACAGATGGACATCAAAAAAAGATGCACGTCTTGCTGAGAATTCGACAACAAAATTCAAATTAAACTATGCTTATAATGAGGCAGCAACTGAGGCAGAGCTTTGTCTTCCGAAAAATTAAAAAAAAATGTTTACCTGATCGAGGGGTATATAAAAAATTATATTAATCAATAATTGTCTATAATTTTATCGGTTTTGTGCGGTGGATTTTTTACTGACTTCCTACCCAGAGGGCCCGGGCTCAAAAAGCGGTGGTGGCAAGGTGTTTTTCAGTAGCAGCCTGATCCTTATTTGGGTATTATGTGGATAGAACTTCAAGGTCTACCCCGTCCGTCATATGGGACGTTAAACTGTGGACCACTTGGGGCCTCTCGTTAAGAGTAGGCTAATGCCGACGACGGGTTTCTCTCCATTCCTCTTCCATTCCCAGGAAACCCTACCTCTACCATATTACCCACCTATCGATCGCCTCCCCTAATAACTAAGTAAAGCTATTGACAAAAAAGCTAATTTTTTTTCACCATACGTATATCCTGGAAACGACATTCTGAATATTTCCATACCAAACGATATATCTCTCATCCAGCCAGGAGACCGGTTCCGCTGAGGCCGGGAAAGACGTCCGTACTTAATAGTGGTAGAAAAATATGAGAACATGAAAACTGGGAGAGAAACAGCACAAAGACAGAAAATATTTATTGAATAGCCCAAGCACGTGAGATAAATATGATAGACGTTTAACGCACAAGATTAAAATAAAGATAGAAACACGCAAAAGAGGACACTCACAAAATAATACTTGAGTACTTCGGCGGTCAGGCCG